>LOEQ01004897.1:111865-128640 GCA_001685075.1 Bramus lutescens | reverse complement strand
AACAGAAGGAACATTGCCAAACTCTTTTTATGAGACTACAGTTACCCTGATACCGAAACCATACAAAGACTCAACCAAGAAAGAGAATTACAGACCAATCTCACTCATGAACATTGATGAAAAGTACTCAATAAAATACTGGCAAACCGAATCCAAGAATACAGCAAAAAAAAAAAAATCATCCACCATGATCAAGTTGGATTCATCCCAGAGATTCAGGGATGGTTCAGCATACAAAATCTATCTATCAATGCAATCCATCACATAAATAAACTAAAAGAAAAAATATATAATCATCTCATTAGATGCTGAAAAAACATTCAATAAAATCCGACACCCCTTCATTATAAAGGTCTTGGAGAGATCACGAATATAAGAAACATATCTAAACATAATAAAAGCAATATACAGCAAGCTAGCAGCCAACATCAGATTAAATGGAGAGAAACTCAAAGCAATTCCACCAAAGTCAGGAACAAGACAATTCTGTCCACTCTCTCCATATCTCTTCAACATAGTTCTTGAAGTTCTGGGTAGAGCAATAAGACAACAAAAGGAGACCAAGGGGATTCAAATTGGAAAGGAAGAAGAAAAACTTTCGTTATTTGCAGATGATATGATAGTATATATAAGTGACCCCAAAAACNTACCAGGGAACTCCTACAGCTGATAAATACCTTCAGTAATGTGGCAGAATACAAGATCAACTCAAAAAAATCAGCAACCATCCTATATACAAATGATAAAGAAGCTTAGAAAAAATTCAGAGAAACATCACCCTTCACAATAGCCACAGATAACATAAAATATCTTGGGGAAACACTACTCAAAGAAGTGAAAGATCTATTTGACAAGAACTTTAAGTCTTTGAAGACAGAAATTGAAGAAGGCACCAGAAAATGGAAAGCTCTCCCATGCTCTTGTATGGGTAGGATCAACGTAATAAAAATGGCAATCCTACCAAAAGCAAACTATAGATTCAAGCAATCCTCATCAAAATCCCAATACAATTCTTCACAGACCTTGAAAGAACAATAATCAGCTTCATATGGAAAAGAAAAACAAGATAGCCATATCCTGTACAATAAAGAAACTTCCGGAGGCATCACCATCCCTGACATCAAGCTTTGTTACAGAACTACAGTAATGACAACAGCTTGGTATTGGCATAAAAACAGAGAGGTTGGACTGGAGAGATGGCTCAGCGGTTAAGAGCATTGCCTGCTCTTCCGAAGGTCCTGAGTTCAATTCCCANCCTGCAGGCATACAGACAGAATATTGTATACATAATAAATAAATAAATGTTTAAGAAAAAAACAGAGAGGTTGACCAATGGAACCAAATCAAAGATCCAGATATTAATCTACACACCTATGAACACCTGATTTTGACAAAGAAGCTAAAATTATACAGTGGAAAAAAAGAAAGCATCTTCAACAAATAGTGCTGGCATAACTGGATGTTGACATTTAGAAGAATACAGATAAATCCATATCTAGCACCATGCACAAAACTCAGGTCCAAATGAATTAAAGACCTCAATATAAATCTGACTACACTAAACCTGATAGAAGAGAAAGTGGAAAGAAGCCTTGAATGCATGGTCATGGGAGACCACTTCCTAAATATAACCCCAGTAGCACAGACACTGAGAGCAACAATAAATAAATGCAACCTCCTAAAACTGAGAAGCCTCTGTAAAGCAGATTAAGACAAAAAGGCAGCCTACTGAATGGGAAAAAAATCACCAATCCCACATCAGACAAGGGACTGATCTCCAAAATATATAAAGAACTTAAGAAATTAGACACCAAAATTCCAACCCAATTAAAAATGGGGTACAGAACTAAATAGAGAATTCTCAACAGAAGAAGCTCAAATGGCCAAAAGACATTTGAGGAAATGTTCAACATCGTTAGCCATCAGGGAAATGGAAATCAAAACGACTCTGAGAATGACTAAGATCAAAAACACTAATGATGGCTTATGCTGGAGAGGATGTAGAGTAAGGGAAACACTCATTCATTGCTAGTGGGAATGCAAACTTGTACAACCACTTTGGAAATCAGTATGGTAGTTTCTCAGAAAATTGGGAATCAACCTACCACTCTTGGGCTTATACCCAAAAGATGTTCATTCACACTACAGAGAAATTTGTTCAGTTGTGTTTATAGCAGCATTATTTGTAATAGCCAGAACCTAGAAACAACCTAGATGTCCCTCAACTGGAGAATGGATAAAGAAAGTGTGGCACATTTACACATTAGAGTACNAGCAGCATTATTTGTAATAGCCAGAACCTAGAAACAACCTAGATGTCCCTCAACTGGAGAATGGATAAAGAAAGTGTGGCACATTTACACATTAGAGTACTACTCAGCAGTAAAAGACAGCGACATCTTAAAATTTGCATGCAATTGGATGGAACTAGAAAACACCATCCTGAATGAGGTAATCCAGACCCAAAAAGATGAATGTGGTATGTACTCACTCATAAGTGAATACTAGCTATAAACAAAGGATATTGAGCCTATAGTTCATGATCCAAAGATGCTAAATAATAAGGTGAACCCTAAGAAAAACACATACAGATCCACATAGAAAGTTGAAATAGACAAGATCACCTGACAAAATTGGGAACATAGGGGTGAGTGAGGAGGGTTAAAAGGGGAAGAGGAGGGGAGAAAGGGAGGGGGAGGAGAACTCGAGGGAATGGGATAGTTGAGATGGAGGGAGGACAGAGATGAGAGCAAGGAAAGAGATGTTTTGATTGAGAGAGCCATTAAAGGGTTGGCAAGAAACCTGTCTCTAGAAAAATTGCCAGAAATCTATAAGGATGACTCCAGCTAAGACCCTAAGCAATAGAGGAGAGGGGGCCTGAACTGTAGTCAGACTGATGAATATCTTAAACGTCACCATAGAACCTTCATTCAGAGACTGATGAAAACAGAGGCAGAGACCCGCACCAGAGCAGTAGACTGAGCTCCCAAAGTCCAGCTGAAGAGTGGGAGGAGTGAGAATATGAGCAAAGAGATCAAGACCATGATGGGTTCACCCACTGAAACAGTCTATCTGAGCCAATAGGAGCTCACCAACTTCAGCCGGACTGGAAAGGAACAAGCATAGGTCCAAACTAGTCCCTCTGAATGTGGATGACAGTTGCATGGCTGGGGCAGACTGAGGGGCCACTGGCAGTGCACCAGGATTTATCCCTACTGCTTGTACTGGCTTTGGGGAACCCATTCTCTTTGGATGGATACCTTGCTCAGCCTAGATATAGTAGGGAGGGCCTNGCTGAAGAGTGGGAGGAGTGAGAATATGAGCAAAGAGATCAAGACCATGATGGGTTCACCCACTGAAACAGTCTATCTGAGCCAATAGGAGCTCACCAACTTCAGCCGGACTGGAAAGGAACAAGCATAGGTCCAAACTAGTCCCTCTGAATGTGGATGACAGTTGCATGGCTGGGGCAGACTGAGGGGCCACTGGCAGTGCACCAGGATTTATCCCTACTGCTTGTACTGGCTTTGGGGAACCCATTCTCTTTGGATGGATACCTTGCTCAGCCTAGATATAGTAGGGAGGGCCTTGGACCTTCCCCAAACAATGTGCCTTCCCCTCTCTGAGGAGTGGATGGGGGTGGGGTGGAGGAGGATGTGGAGGGAATAGGAGGAGGGGAGGGAGGGAGAACTGGGATTGGTATGTATAATGAAATAAGATAGTTTA
The DNA here is from genome assembly GCA_001685075.1 of Bramus lutescens. Lineage (NCBI taxonomy): Eukaryota > Metazoa > Chordata > Mammalia > Rodentia > Cricetidae > Bramus > Bramus lutescens. The sequence goes on along the minus strand of LOEQ01004897.1, from coordinate 124,914 downwards.
TTTTCTTTTTAAAAAATTTTTTTAAAAAATTAGAGTTGAATCACATATACAGTATGTTATAACAGTTTTAACCATAAATTTATCATTATTTAAAAGCACAGACCAATTTAAAATATTTGAGACTTACTTTTTTTAGTCTGGAATGAAATACAATAAACAGAGGTCTTTGAGACTGCTGAAAACATACTGTAACATTAGTACATGTATATATATACATGCAGTTGAACATAAGCTACACAAAGTTAAATGAAAAGTGAGCAAGAGAAAGCTGACTTTTCTATTTTTGATTGACGCTTTCGTAACAAGCTGGCAGGACGTTTAAAGGGAAAGAGAAAAAGGAACTGGAGAATCAGTGCTCCAGCGAATGGGAAAGTAGAGTGGTTGGGGTGGGAGAGAGCGATGTGCTGCAGAGATGGGTCTCTGTGTGTGACAGACACCTCAGCGGCCCTGCAAAGGCATTCCACCATGCAAACACATCACATGGAACAGCATAAAAATAATTTTTAAAAGCATAGTTAGTGGCTTAAAGCAGGCCATGTGAGGAACCTGTTGCTGGCACCATTTGGCTAGCGGCAGAACCTCACGAATCTGTGGCTCTTCCCTATCTTAACCTCACACACATTAGCGGTGGCAGGTCCTTCCTGGTTGTCCGTGTGCTCTAACTCTTCACATTTAACCAACCGTCCACTGGTTGAAGTTAGAAATGGATATGGTTTTGTCAGCCTGTTTCCCAGGGGTGAGGCAGAAAGATAATGGACTGGCTCGAGGCATTATCCATTCATCCACAAGTTAACAGGGACTGAGAAAGGGCAGTCACCTGAGAGGCACTAGGCCAAGAGGGGAACCGCATCCCAAAAAGGATCCGTGGATAGGAGAAGCGAAGGCACCGTTCAGGTGATGCTAGGGCCCTGGGCCCAAGAAACAAATGCACTGCTCAGTGAGAGCAGTGCTAGAGCAAAGCCTGAAAACCTCGCTCGCTTGTGGAAGTGCCTGAGGTGATTACGGGAAGGAGGGCAATCTCACCAATTGTCCCAGTGGACCGGGAGTTGGAAAGCCTTGGAGCACCCCTGACACAGTGGTGGCAGAGACAGGAAGAGAGACAGATTCTGCTGCAGATAGACTTAGCCGCGGGAAGTTGCAGGGAGAGGGAGACAGACTTTAGTATGGCTGTGATTATACGCAGGAACGAAGGGCAGACGAACACAGAGGAGAAAGAGTAGAGGCCGCCTTTCCAACTAATGATCACTGGCAGAATGGAAGCAGCTGTTTGCTTGATGGCCTGAGAATGGCTGGGCACAAAATGAACCCCTAAGTCATCACGTGGAGTCAGGAGCCTGAGCTAGGGGTTTTAAGCTCAGTAGGCAAGTGGTCAGCGGGTACTGGTCTTTTATGCGGGGAACCACGGCAAGGCGATTCGACACTCGTGTACGCATGGCCAGAGATGGAAAAGGGACCTACTGTTAGTGTTGATGTTGAGCAACCATATAGGATTGAAGGCTACAGGATCTCTAGCAGTCCTCAGTTCATGGTACCAAGAGTGACCCTGGGAGAGGCCACCACAGGTGAGAGACAGATACACCATGCAGAGAGAATTTGGGTATGGAGAGTCTATTTAGTGGCTATTGGGAGGGTATGGGAAGGTAGGGAGTGTGCGGAAAGGGGGCACAGAGAGAGGAGAGGGGAAAGAAGGGAGGCAGAGGCTGCCTCTTCAGAAGAGTGGACACAGAGAAAGGGAAAGAATGGAGACCAGCTTGCCTGGGTGAAAATGGGAGACTGGGAGTGGGCAGAGCCTGTCTCTTAAAGGGACAGGGTATCCAGGTAACAGGGCAGGCTGGCATAATTATAACAGTATGTTCCTGCGGCGGTTTTGTTTTTATAGAGAACCCCCGATGTGCAGTTCCCCTCTGTATGCTGTGAATGTTTTATTTTACCTCATGGTAAAATACAAACTAATAGGAATGGGTTAATTTAAGATGTAAGAGTAAGTTAATAAGAAGCCTGAGCCAATGGGCCAAGCAGTGTTTTAATTAATAGTTTCTGTGTGATTATTTCGGGTCGGGGTGGCCAGGAAATGAATGAGCAGCCTCCACCTACAAAACCCTGCTTCCCACTGTTGGTAAAACAGGTCCCTATCATAGCTAGGAAAGCCCCGGGCTAGCTGGACACTGGAGTGGTGGCTTTGCACCAATGTCCCGAGTTAGAAGGAGCACCAGTATGCAATGTCTGCAAGCTCCTCAGCCTTCAGGACAAGCACCTCTTCCTCAAGTGGAGATGAAGAGCGGGGAGAAGGAAAGGCCTCCGCAGCAGGCACAGCATACTTCACTAAGCCATTCTGTCCTGGTAAAACCCCACCTTGAGAGGGTTGGAAGTGGGGGTAGATCTGGGAGAAGCTGGGAGCGCACACAATTGTTTGGGAGGAAGACTCGCCCCAGTCACTGGCATCCATATATTCAAAGCGCCTGGAATGTTCCAATGGAAGCTCCACTCCACGCCTCCTCTCCCATCTCTCTCCGAACCCTGCTGCATCTCAGAAAGGCCATGACAACCCATCCTCCAGAGATGCTCAAGACCACTCCCACAGAGTGCCCCCCAGGAAAGACACATGGTTTTCCAGTCTTTCTTTCCCATCTTCTCTTTGGGGTGGGGGAGACCGGGGGACACGGCTGGAAAATAAAAAATCATCCAGGAGTGTTTTTGTTCATTAAACCAGGGCTTTTTCTAATTTGGTTTGGTTTGATCTGATTTGGATTGCTGCTTCGGTGGAGAGGCTTATCAGGGTGAAACTTTCCAACAATCAAAATACGTCATATGAAGTTCTCAAAGAACTAATTTTTAAAGCAATTTAAAGATTTTTAAGCTTTCATTTCTTTTAATTGTGTGTGTCTAGGTGAGTGTACATGCATGTAGGTGCCCTCAGAGGTATAGGCTCCCTCCCTGGCTGAGCAGACAGAAGTGGGTACTTGGTAAAGGCATGGAGGTCCTTTGTGCTCCCAGAGAAGCATGAGGGGAACCAGGAATGTTAAACACATGAGGTCTTCTCTTCAAAGGGAGGGATGTACAACCTGTTTTCCACCCAGAAGGCTGGGAACAGGTGGTTAACAGCCTGGTGGCCAGGCCACCCAGCTTCCCCAGATCTTGAGCCTGTTCATCTCCATCAATCTATAGGGCTATTCTCCCTCAGAAACTTATGAGTACTATTTATCCTGTGCGTGCTTCCTTAACCAACAGAACCCATCTTTATGGATGATGTCATATCCTAAGCTTTGTTGAGTTCATTTTCACCAGGAAGCTTTTTTTTTTTTACCAAATTGTATTGTTGCTATAGAACAATCCTTTTGTACATTATGAATACGTATTACTCTCATGGGATAATAAAAGCTGATAGCCAGGGAAAAAATAAAGGCAGGGTGATCAAACTGAGGATACAGGGAGGAGGGAGGAGTCAGTCAAGAAAAGCAAGATGAATGTGCCACGTTAACAAAGGTATAACTACATGGGAGAGTGTAATTAAGGAAGATGGGCTAATTTAATTTGTAGGAGCTAGTTAATCAGCCTGAGCTATTGGCTAAGCATTTACAGTATATGCCTCTGTGTGGCAATTTGGAAGAGGCTCCCAGGACAGGAAAACTCCACCTATATACTGTGCTTTACTAGGCCTAAAACAGACCACTGGGGGTCAGACGCTGCACGTTTGAGCCAACACTGGCTACGGAGTTGTGTTGAACTCAATTTCCTTCTTACCTCTTCTGCTTCTTACCATGGTGTTTGCACACGCACACGCACACACACACACACAGTGGATACTGGCAGCAGAACTTGAGGTTCCTGGAGCAGTGTATATTAACTGCTGAGCCATCTCTCCAGCCCAGAATTGTTTTGATATTTATGTGCATGGTTGTTTTACCTGCATATATATCTATACATTATGTGCCTGGCCCTGAAGAGAACTAAAGTTACAGATTGTGAACCTCACATAGGTGCTTGGTTCTGTGGGATTCTAAATCTCATCAAGCTGACAATCATCATGGTGACTAAGCCAGCTTTGTCCCCTGAACTTGTCTTTCTCCTGGGTTACTGTGGCCTTCAGGGACCTGCCTCTTCCTGCCTTTGGGTGCTCCATGAGTCTGCTCCATAGCAAAGCTGACAGATTAGGGGAAGGTCCTCAGTCACTGCGCCTACACCTGCACACACATACATGTTCTCTAAACACTGGCACACAACACCATCATTAGGTTCCATTTGGCAGAGGCAGAACACAGTGGTCAGGGACTCTTGGATCTTAATTCAAATTGCTAACTGTAGAACAAGGTTGACGCTACTCAAGGGCCATGGAGGACATACAACAGGGCCCTGCACAAGAACCTAGGGCCTCAAGCGTGCTGGATAGGGAGTGCTCGGAGCTGCATCGCTGCCCTCTTTTTACCTTTCTAAGTCACTTAGATTGGTGAACCCTCAATCCTCCTGTCTCAGCCTCATTACTGCTGAGGACACAATGAGCCTAGTCTTCCCTCCCAACAATTAGGTCCTTAGAGTTAAGCACAGTATGCCTCCCCCCACACACACACAAAATAAAACCAGGAAAGACCAGAAGGAAGCCTGAAGAAAACGTGCAGCATGGCTTTAGGATTCTGGCCAGCTTTCTGCAATGTCCTCCTCATCCAGGTGTCAGGGTTGTTGTCATGGCATTTTCTCATGCAGCTCAAGCTGGCTTCCAACTCATTATGGAGCTAAGGATGACCCTGAATTTCTGATCCTCCTGCCTCCACATCCCACGTCCTGGGATTACAGGTGTGCACCACCAGGTCTTTTGGGGGCAGTGCTGAGGGTGGAACTCAGCCGTGTGAAGGCTAGACAAGTGCTCCAACTGAGCTGCATTCCCGGGCCCTCCAAGAGCTTAATACAGCCAAGTGTCTCAACAGTCACAGAATTTCTGTGCCATTCACACCCACTAAATAGAAATGTTTACTTCCTGTGGGAAACTGGGGCTCTGTCCCATCGATCCAACAAATGCAGGAAGTGAGAAGAGGCCAAGTTCCACTTTCAAATGGACAGAGAAAAGAGGCTGACCACCATCAATGGTGACCCACGAGTGACTCAGTGAAGCTGCTACACGCCGGCCCTTCTGGAGCGGGGCGGAGCCCACTGACATTTAAAGCCCCTTAAACTTTAAGGGGTGCCTTCCCTGCTGGGTCCACTTGGGAGTGAGTCAGAAACATCTCGTCTGTCCCAGAGGCTCGTATGACTCACCAGCCCTGGGCAGCAAGCGAACCCACACAACAGTCTGTGTCAAGTGGCCAGCTCACTCACACACACACACACACACACACACACACACCCCAAGAAGTAAAAGAATTCTAAAGCCTCACACTATGAAGTCTTCCTGGCTTCTCTAGAAACTAGACTATGTGTCCCAGGGAGAACAGTGAGCCTGAGCTCAGCCAGGCTGGCTGTGCCATAATCCCCATGGCTTCTGTGGAGTCACTGGGGCTGAATGCCCACGTGTTCTACATGCACCCAGCACTACGTCAAGCCCCTGAAGATTATCTGAGATGAACTACATCACAAATGAGTGGGTGACTTTATTCATTCCTGCTCTTGAGAGATCCTTCTGGTGTGGACAGATGTTGCCGCAGCTTCCAGAGGGCCAAGTTCAGAGGGGAGTTTGGGGAAAGTCCAGCAGGTATTTCACCGTGCAGACAAATGCCATGTTTACTGGACTCTTCTTGCAAACGAATGTGGAAGATTTGAATTACGGTCTCATGCCACCAGCTAGGCTTAAATACTTCTCTGACAAAAATAATAATAAATTATCTTCAACTCAGAAAATAAATGTGTTCAGCAGGGTAACAGGAGGGTCCATTCATCGCATTGCACCACAGGGCTACACAGGAAAGGACGGACAGGCAAGACACCAACGAGTGGTCACGGGGCCCAGGGCCTGCATGAAGGGAGTGAGCATGTGCCTTTGTCCCCAGGCAGGTAGCAGCCCTGGCTGTACCATCCGCAGGGATGGGTCTCAGTCCTCCTCACGTGCGTCTGGTCTTCTGTTTCTTGGTCTGTCTCTTCATGTCCTCTGGGCCACTGCTATCAGAGGCCACCTGGCCAAGTGCTCTGACTCCCTGAAGACGACTCGTCAGCTGCAGCAGCAAAGGAATGAGCTGGAAAGAAAGAGACCGTGAGACCCCAGGGCCTGCAGAACGGTGGCCGGGATATTTCACTCCAGATGTTTTACTTGTACTACCTCTCCCCAGACAAGGCCTAAGCCTAAGGATTAGAAATTATGTTACTGGAGCTAATAACCCCCAAAGGAGACATAGGGACCCCAGGACAGCTGCCTGGTCCCCTCTGTAACTTCTGTGACACTGGACACACTCCCGGTGGTCTATCTCCTGACACCTGCCTTCGCATGCAGCTCAGCTTCCCTACCTTGCCATGGTTGTAGCCAGCCAACAGGAGCAGCAGTGTTAGGGGCAGGGCGATGTAGGACCCTTGCGCAATGTCCTGCTCAGGTAGCTTCCTCTGCAACAGACAGCCGTGACACCTTGTGATCCAGAGCTTCACCCACTCAGCCACCACCCACACTGGTACCCAAAAAGAAACTAACCAGGGTGTGGGTGTGAACCACCTGAGCCCTTCAACACACCCCCCGCCAGACTCAGATCTGGAACTCTTCTCTTACTAGCACAAGGGTACTCACTTTGGCTGAGGATGACCTTGAACCTCTGACCTTCCTGCCCCTCTCCTGAGTGCTAAGATTAAAGGCCTGTACCAGCATGCCTGTTTGCTGAGACTGGGTATCCAACTCAGAGCTCTGTGTGTGCCAGACAAGGACTCTACCAGAGGAGCTACGTCCCTGACGTAGCTCAGCAACTCCAGTCTGTCAATCAAAGACAGACTGACAAACACTCCAAAGAACGTATGACAGAGCAGAAAACCACAGCAAGCTGCATGTCCATGCCAGGGGAGGAGCTGGACACACTGCTGCTGGCTGTGAACACTGTCTCTCCCAGATTACTCTGCTGAGACCTGTCACTTCTGAACCAATGTGACATACCAACAGAAAGGTCTGGAGACACCAATTTTAGGGGGTGATTAAGTAAGAGAAGAGCCTTCATTAGTGGGGTCAGCGCCCTCCTAAGTCAGGCTGAGAGGAACCAGCTCACCCATCTTTGCAGCATGTATGGGGCAGAGTGGGCCTGGCACTCACTGCGCATCCCAACCTCTACAGCTATGAGGAGCAGATGCTGTTGGCCAGCCCCCTGGTCTAAAATGGATTTTTTAGTAGTCTGAGCAGTTTAAGACACACTGTGCCTCCACACACGGAGAACAGTGCAGCTATGAAATCTAACGACCCCTAGGCATCTCAAAGAAACATAAATTCTTACTTTCCCCAGAAGCAATGACCAACTTCATAGCAGTAAAGTGAGGCTTTCCTTTTTCTAAAAGAATGTTTTACATTTATTTAGTGTGGATATGTGTGTTTTCAAGTGTATGTCTGCATGTGCCATGCATGTGTGGTCAGAAGATGACCTGTGAAAGCTGCTTCTTTCCTTCTACTGCTGAGTTCCAGGACTGAACTCAGGTCATCAAGCATGGTGGTGAGTGCCCTTACCTACAGCCAAATTTCCTGCTGGCCTGGTGCCAGGGAATTAGCAACTAGCCCTAACCCCCGCTGGGCCACACCTGGCCTAGCTCGGAGTTAGCACTCAGCCCTAACCATTCTTTCTTTGTGTCACAGACGCCTTTTGTCACCCTACATGAATCTTGTCTGAGAGTTTCCCCAAGGATACAAACCCTATGCAAAACTTGGTTCGGAGGAACCCAGAAAACTGTGATACAATTTATTGAGAATTTGCACTTGGCTCTATTTTTGGAAGCTTCAGTCAGGTTGTCTTGAGCATATGGAAATCAACTGGCTAAATTGTAAATGTGGGGAAATAAAAATGCCCTGGGCGAAGGGACAGTGCTTTAGTCCACTAAGGGTGGGGATCCCTGCGGCCGCCAAAGGCTAAGTTCATTCTAAAGGTGTCTCTGAGCCTTCTTTCATGACTCACATGAACTTATACCCACACAGTGATGTCCGCGATACTTACCTGATGACCTGCCTCAATGGCACGACTTCTCTTTTGCAATACAGTTTGTGGGGCTCCACTCTCAGACCCCACCTGAGCTTGGGTCTGGAACCCCCCCTCTTCCACCACTGATATCTCTACTAAATTCAGTGACTCCACAATACACAAGCTCCCAAAACCAACCCAAATGATCTCCTGAATGTAGAGCACACACACCAGCTTTGTTGGACACTGAAGCCGCCTGCGACAGCGGCTGAAAACTGAGCAGGTTCTTCACCCATGGGCATCTTGTCAACCTGTTCGCTGTTTTCCTCGCATGTACTGGTCACACTATTCAGGCTCTACTGTATCCATGCCTGCTGACTATGTCCTCTGCTCTACCTGTGAAGCTACAGCTGCTGCTACAGATGGGAGTGTCCTAACGAAGGAAAGCAGTGACACCGGCCACAGGAAAATGGTGTCTCTCTCCCTCAAACCCCAAGCCACTGATGTGAGCAGTTCTGCCCCCCATGACTAGCTTCTTGTAGCAGGCACCAGTGCAGGGAATGAAAGAAGGGTGTCTGGGGAGATCCAAGATGGGAAAACAACCTCGGGAGGAGGTAAGGAATCCTGCAGACAGTGCTGCTCATGCCCTCCACACTTACCGTTGGACTGAAAACCAGAGTGATGTGTTTGTGGTAGCCCACTGCAGTGAAAGATACTTGTGGAAGGATGTAGTCATACTGGGATCTGGGGAGCGTCGAGTCCAGAATCACAACATAGTTCTGTTGGTGCAGGACAGACAGCTCAGGCAAAGCAGGGGACACATGCAGCCACGCAAACTGCACTTTACGTTTTGAAAAGAAGCCCCAAGTCTGCGCATCCAACCCAAAGTCACTAACTGTCAGGCTGTAAGAGTCATAGGCCTCAGCGGCTCTGAGCCCACGTCTTCTGACAACTGTCTGGGCCTCAGCACTTCTTTATGACATATTCAACCTGGGAAATCACAGTCCTTCAAGAAGCACAGAGGTTCTTTTTAGGTGATTCTGATGAAAAGGGGGTGTGATGGAGCCATGGATGCCGGCAATAATGTAAAACAAGGTTGAGAGCTGGGAATGTGACTTAATTGGCTCATGACTGGCAAGTTCTAGAAAACTGACATCTGTACAATGGTCATGGTGAAAATGCCTTGTCAAACTCAGGCACCCTGACCACAACCATGGGAAGACGAGAGTGATAACCCCTATTTTCAGAGATTTCAGAGGTAGGGAATAATACTGTGTGAAGAGAGTGGGCAACAACCTTTGTTCCACGACAGCTGCCACTAGCATACACAGGAAAGGGCACCATGTAGCAGCCCCACTGGGGTAGTAAGGTGCAACAGGACAGAACGCCACACCCAGCCTAGGTGAGCCTACACAGAGAACAGCCCCAAGCTAAAGCCACAAAACCAAGTTCTCTGCAAAGGCACTCAAGTGAACTTGCAGAGACAATAAATGACAACTCGGGTGGAGGACAGAAACCCAGACCAAAGCCCAGAAAATGCCAATGGGTAGAACTTAGAGACACACTGTAATTGTCAAACACAGAGACCTGGATGTCACTCAATGGGACAGAGCTTGCCAGACACGTGTGAGGCCCTGGTCCGATATATAGCAATAGGGGAAAACCTGAGAGCAGTAAGCGGCTTGGCACACAGCAAGGAGTCCAAGAGAAAGATGGGAAGCGGGTCCAGAGTACTAAGAGTGAAGGATGCCCTGGTTCAATTACAGTACTTCCCAACAGCAGAGCCACGAGCAACCACTGGGCAATGAAAGAACACACAGATGTCAGCTCCTTCCCTGAAAAGCACAGATCACAAACAACGGGCCAAGCAGGGACAGCTCTGAATCAGCAGAATACCTGTACTTTTTGGCGCATGTGCTTGCACAAATGCACACACACACACACACACATACTGAAAAAAAACCCAAAGGAAACCAATCAACCCCTCTCGCTCCTTATTTCTGGATGCTGGGATTATGTCTGAAGGTTTAAATTTCAAAATCTCCTGCTAAAATACGCATTATTTCTGTAAATGGAAAACCAGTGACTTGAGAGACTCACCCCGCAGAGCCCACCCTCCTGTGCCTCAACAGGGCCCATATCTGAAGAGCAGGGTTTAAACTGAGTCACTGAGAAGGCTCGAAGGCCCGGGCCTGGCATTACCTCGCCATCTCGGAGCAGTGGTGGGAAGTGGAAGAAGAGCGACTGGCCCAGGGACACCGTCTGGATGGGGTTGTCAAGATTCTCACTTCTGAACAGCTTCACCTGGAGACAGAAAGGGAGAGGGCAGGTGCTCATGACCCTGAGGTGGCGTCATTCACATGGGGACAACCTCTCAGGCAGGATGGGAAAATGTGGTTGATGTGACCAACCTCTCCCAACAGGCCTCAGGATACAGATTCTGGTGTGAGCCATGCAGAGAAGGCAAGTTCAGGCAGATTTTAAACAGACATTAATGCCATCATGGCAAAGAATGAAAAAAAAAACAGCTTCCACATGCCAAGTGTGCAAAAAGCACACTATAAAGAATGCCACCAGTCCTGAGGACAAAGGCCCAAGCCTCCAGAGCTCCAGAGAGCTGAATGCACCCAGGACCATTCAGACTTATCCTCACCCAGCTTATCTCGCCATGGGACCTAACTCACGGGGACCTGACACAAGTGTGTGCTGTAGCCTTCTGTTCTGCGCTGATCTGCAGGTACAGCAGCCATCCTTCCTACCATGCACTAGGGTGCAGGAGGGAGACACAGTCCTGGCCCACAACAGAGGCTATGAGCGCTCAGTTCTTGCCTGCCCCCAGGCCATGCCCAGGACCATGTCTGTGCTCTTTGGCTGTATTCAGTATTGCAGGTAAATATTAATTCATTGGCTACCTTAAAAAACAGGTGATTTCAGCTGACTCTGATTTTAGCTTTTCTAAAAACTTGAAAAGTGATTTGAACCCTGAGTCAAAATTCTAGCATGGCAACAGCCAGATGACATTGGGCTGTGGTGCTGTCCTCACCTCTGTACTAGCCCCTCCCTGGCAGGAGTGTGACCATCCAGCTCACACTTACCTTCAGAGCATTCTGACACTACCCACCCACACAGATGCCATCCAGTCCCGACTACATCCAGTGCCAAGAGCAAGTCAGAGGCCAAATCTTTCACTGCATTCTAAGTGTAATGCCCAGACCCTCCCAGAAATCATAGGTCTTTTTATAAAAGCTCTACATTTCCTGTGGATTTTGTCAAAGCTCGAGAAAGGTTCTGGTTTTAAAGGAGAGAACCAGGGGACACAGGAGTGCTACATGTGGTCAAGACAGCAAGATGAGCAGCTCCCAGACTGACTCAGTCAGAGAGTGACCTGTATGAGGCTGTCTAAAGTCATCCTTCAGTGGGCACTACACTGTGCTGAGCCTTCATGGGGCTCTACTGCCACCTGCCAGATTGAGGGCTGACATTTTGTCACCCCACACTGGACTCTCTCCCATCACTTGGTAATCAGTTCCAAATCCAGGTGTGGTAGCTGTCTGGCAGCTCCCTCTGTAGCAAGCTAAAGCCAGACCTAGCTGGGACAAATATGTCTCCTGCTGAACCTGAGAGGTGCTGGTCTTACCCACAAAGTAGAAAGATACTCAGAAGAAGTGACCACATTTCCACTCAAGTCAAACTGGTTGATCTGCCGGAAGACTATGATGTTCACGTCATCCATGTCATTGTTCCCAACCTGAAGAGACAGGGCTGCACTGAGCGTCTGCAAAGGAGCTCCTGCCCATCCCAGGAAAGGAATGGATCCGTCCAAGGTCACACACAGCAGCAGGCCCCACCCAGCCCACAGACACAGCACACAAGTGTGGTGCTTATGTTCTAAGTTTTCACTGCCCGCCAACACACTGCGAAAGCTTGTCTGATGTCCATGCCCACCCCCACGTGGAGCCCTGCCTGACTACAGTCTGCACCACTGCCCGAGAATCTGGCCTGAGCCACCAGAGGGTGACAGGCAGATCATGAAGCACTCCGGTGTGAGCAGCAGGCGCCCAGCTGTTTAAAATGGCAGACCATCAACCCAGTTCCCAGGTCACAAGTCCCACAGAGCCTATTGCTCTATGCCCAGTGCCTTCAGGCTTCTCCAGGCAGTTCTGTGCCCAGAAACCCTCCAGTCTAGCCAGAGGGAAGAACAGCACTTTAATGGTGTCTGAGCACCTCCTGCGGTGACCTGGTTCAAAAGCGCATAGCTGGGAGGCTACAGGCTCCAAAGGAAAACCCACTACTGTTGTGTTACCAAGTAGTCATGCTGCCAAACAGCCCTCTGAATACTTCTGCTTATGCCTACAGATCGGCTGCTCTTACTGCTGGCCGAGAAGCTTACCTTTGCAGTGGCAGTGGTTAGCATAGAGACTCATAGCTAATTAAAGTCAAGAACAAGCGACTATGAGTGCTCGTGACTACATGGGACATCTGCATCAACTCCCCACCAGCACTCTAAGACTCGGGGGACACTGTGGGAAGGACAGTCATGAAGTACTACCTCTGGGCATGAGATGGTCAGTGCACTCATGAGCTCATAGCGGCAGCATTCAGCTGCACATGACAAGCCCGTCAACACCGTAGCAGATGGCAGGTCAGAATGACGAAGCCCAAGACCCAGTGCAAGAGCTACTGGCAGTTTCCTTTGGGGGTGTGGCCACGGGCAGGCAGCCCTGCTCCAATGGATGGTCACACATCCATGTATGTGTATGGACGACTCCGACTCAGGGGCCATTGAAATAAAAGACAGGAGCTTCGGAGGGGGTTTGAGAGGAATTGGAAGGAAGAAGGGAGGGAGGAAGGGTGGATATGATTAAAATATATTGTATATACATATGAAATTCTCAAAGAATAAACAAACTATATTAAATAGCTTTAAAAAGTGGAGATGGGGGCTGGAGAGATGGCTCAGAGGTTAAGAGCATTGCCTGCTCTTCCTAAGGT
>LOEQ01004897.1:67246-79231 GCA_001685075.1 Bramus lutescens | reverse complement strand
AGATAGATAGATAGATAGATAGATAGATAGATAGAGAGATAGAGAGATAGATAGGTGATGGATGGATGGATGGATGGATGGATGGATGGATAGACAGACAGACAGACAGACGTATAAATGATTATTTATTGTGTTTGTATACATGTGTAGGTCAAGGACAACTTATACAAGCCTATTCCCTTCTACCACATGGCTCCCAGAGATCAAATTCAAGTTGTTAGGTGTGGCAGGAAGCACATTTACCATCACCTTCTTTTTCCACTTTAACAAACCCATTTTAACTTAAAAGCAAAAGAAATCAATCTTAAGTGTCCAACATGCAAGTGTCTTCAGTTATTAAGATTCAGCTCTCATCTTTCCAAAAGAAAGCCAGCTGACTCTCGACAGCTACTGGAACTGGGTGAATCCTGGGCAGAAGTATAGTTAAGTCAAAGCTCATTTTCTTCTCCACCACTGCCAAGACAGGAGCTGGGACGCACCCAAGACTGCACACAGCCCATGGGTTGACTAGTTCATGCTGGAAGCATTTGGGAAGAAGGAATCCCAACTGAGAAAATGGTCCCACCAGATGGGCCTGTAGGCCAGCCTGTGGTTCATTTTCTGGACTGATAACTGATGTGGGAGAGCCCGGCTCACTGAGGACAATGCCACTCTTAGGCAGGTGGTCTGGGGTATATAAAAAAGGAGGCTGAGCAAGCCAGTAAGCAGCCATCCATGGCCTCTGCCTCAGTTCCTGCCTCAGTTCCCTACCTGACTTCACTCAGTGATGGACTGTGATATGGAGGTGTTAGCCAGAGAAACCCTTCCCTCCTCACGTTGTTTTTTAGTCATGGTCAGTAGTCACCCTGACCATACAGCACACTTACCCAGTAGCAATGAGGTCTGCCAGCTGCGGGGTGTTGGGTGCAATTTTGATGGTGACCATCTCAAAGTACAGATGCTCCTTTTGAGCATGGATGGTGTATGTCCCTGTCGTTATGTTCTCTAGGCGGAAGGAGCCGTCAGCTTTTGTTCTGACTGTGAAACCAAAGCATGCGAATGAAAGGTAAGGCCAAGATTGTATCCCAGCAGACGACTGAGAAGAGTATAAGGTCATGGAGATTCTGTCCCTTGTGTCTCCATCGTTCCAGGATTCAAACGGAGCCTTTGAGCACACTCAGGATCACCATGCCTGCCCACCTCTAACCTGTTGTTCAGGGTGACTAACCTTTAATCTGGTTGTTCAGGGTGACCACAGCCTCTGGAACACCTTCTCCTTCAGGTCCATTCAAGACCCTCCCAGTGACAGAGAAGCCCATGACATGGAACACGGGCTGCAAAGTGAAGAATAGGTGTTCTCATGCCCAAGACACTAAGACTCCTTCCTGGCCAGCACCACGGCTCCATGTGTTGGCCCTAGCAGCTCTAGTTCCAGCCAGGCCCCTCTCCCTCACAGCATCTATCTTCTCAGATGCATTTCCAATCCATGAACCAGAGTAGAATAAAAACAGCCGCCAGGCTCACTCCCCAAGCCANCTGCTTCTGGCTTGTGGGTTTCCCCAGCTTTGCCCTCTCCTGCTCCCTCTACAGCACCATCCACATGTCCCCACTTTGGTGAAACCCACCTGTCTCCAGCCTCTCAAATACCTTGTCCCCCAGAATCTCCTGGGACGCCAACCCCTCCCCCAGAATCTCCTGGAACTCCAGCCTATCTGTCCCCTGGTATCCCCTGGGACCTCAGCATCTCCCTAGACCACCAACCTGTTACCCTCAACATTACTTGTGACCCACAGCCCTTCCCTTCACCCATAGCATGTCCCTTCAGCATCACCTGAAACCCCAACCTACACCACCAATATTATCTAAGATCAGTGACCTACCCTCCCCTTTCAAAGTCCAAGAGCCCACACCTAAGATCCCAGGCCAGATTGCTTCAGTCCACACTTCCTCTGCAAAGTCTCTCACCACACAGCCCCATGCCTTGTCTATGTGTGCCCTGTTTGCTCCAAGCACCAAGACTGGGCTCTCCTGGGTAGCACTGAGCTCCAAGCCCCCACCTTTGGTTTCTCAGGTGAACTATCTGGGTGAGATATCACCAACCTAATTTTCTATCTTCAAACTCCTCAGCATCTAAAAGGCCTGATTGATTCCCTACATCTCATCCCCCTCTGGTTAAAATGTGACTTTGCAGGCTCAGTGGCGCCCACCCTGCCTCAGCTACATGCATACAAATAGTATGCATTATTTGAAAGAAAGCTTGAAAGTGGCAAAACTTTAGCCTAGCACGACAACACACCCTTGGACTGCAAGCAACTGGTATAACTGTGCAGGGCATGGTGGCACTCGGCACCCAGGCAGCACATGCCTGTGATCTCGGTACTCAACTGGCTAAGCCAGGAGGATCATAATGGTACTGTCTCAAACCAAAAAAGGAAGAGTGTGCAGAGGAGGGGAGAGGAGGAATAAGAAAATGGCTTCCTTTTGATTCAGGGGTAATCTTCTGAAAATAAGAACTGAGCTGGCTATTTAACCACTTATTAACTCACATATCCAACAGACGTTTTCAACGCTTACTACGTGCCAGGTGCTTGAAGTACACAGATGAAATGGGGAAGCTTCCCTGGCATGATGGAACATTTTAGGCCCTCACTTGAAACTCTACACACTGCGGGTTAAAGCCTGCATTTGACCACTGTCTGGGTACTTTGCCCAAGTACCTGTCACACCCTTCCTGCAAGGTCAATGCAGGCAATAAAGGCTCAATGTTCATTTTCCTGGACTCCTGGATTTAGGTGTCCTAATGCAACCTTAGAAGGCGGGGACAGCTCCTTTGACTGCTATTTTAGAGGGTTGCTTTTCAGTACATTATAAAAAAAAAAAAATCAGAGAATAACTTTTCACTAGCACAACTGCCAAGTACCCTTCCTTAGGCACTTCCTCTATGTTGCAAGCTGCCAGCAGGGACCACTTCCATTTCTGTAACTAAAGACACAGAAGAACAATGAAAACACATTTACCATGTCTTCTAAACATCTCACCATCCCCTCTGAGGGCCACGCTCTCCTGAGCTCACATGGTTACTGCCCAGGCCAGCTTTCCTCATCACCTCTCCTCGGCATACCCAAGTCCCAGCAGCATTGGAGAGAACCAGTCAAGGTCTGCACCATCAATTCTCCACTACAGCTCCCATGGCCTCCTCAGGGGCACTCCTGCCTTGAGAACTTTGCACTAACCACACATTTTAGGGATAACTCCCCTTTAGGTGGTAGCCCGGTGTCACCTTCAGAGGGGACTCTTGATGCAACATGCAGCCCTGCATCCCCATCCTGAACTGCACAGCCCTTCTTCTGTTCCAGACAGTGTGTACATCTTCTAACACACTGAATAACTTGCTTATCTAAATAGGCACTGGCTCTTCCCATCGCAAAATGCAACTTCTAGAAAGACTGTTGACCACTTAAGCCCACACTGCATGCTCAATATGGAACAGAACCCAAAGCACAAGCCATGGGCACTCAGTGGGCACACCTCACTGAAAGAGCAGCACTGACCAGACTCCAGCTAGCTCTGCGAGATGAAGACACTGTGTAAGAGAGGTGGGATAGCTAGTGTACCCCAGGCTAGGGCACAGAGTCCACGTCCTCCAATAGTCATTCTGGGCAGGATGTTGATGTGGACATGTTTGCAACATCTGCATCCAGAGCTAGGATCCCAAATGCCTGCCTCCAGGACATTACGCAGCTTCACCTCGAGTCTCAGGCTGTCATGCTCCACAGTGAAGTCAAGCCTAGAAGGTGCCACATCGAAGGTGATCCTCTCTCCTCTGTAGAACGGCACCTAGGAGGAGGGGTCTGGTGATTATGAGGAATGCACCACACGGTTCTACAGTCAGTATTCACCTGGACCTAGCAGCCAACACAAGCAGAGGACTGCGAATCCCAGCTGCTGGTCTAATGGAGCCTGTGCTCCATGTCTCATGTCAGTTCGGGCTGCGGTCCCCAGGGTATCCCCACTGAGCTGCTCAGATGCCAGAGTGCCTGCGGTGCATCACAAGACATCTTCTGGACAGGTCCAAGCCTGAACTTGAGATCCACTGCATTCCACACACAGTACAGACAAAGAAACAAAAGCTGATGGCAAACTCATTAGTGTATTCAGATTTCAGAGTGTTTTAGATATGGGATTTTAGCTTTAGGGACACTCAACCTATCTTTGCTTGGCTGAGTGCTCATGGATACAGGCTCACCATTTATTTGACTATTCAATGTCTACTACTGATTTGGATCTGAAACGCCCCCAAAATCCTATGTACTAGCAGGCACGTCCAACATGCAGTCCATGTGTGCCACACATGTCCCAGGATAACTATGGATGTGGCGGTAGGAGGGGAGTGCTGCCATGTGAAAAGGCTGGCCACTCCTGTGTGTCAGCACTGCTGGGACGTGGCAGCACCTGTAGGAAGCAGGGCCTGAAGGAAGGACGTCAGGTCATTCAGAATCCCAGCCTTCTGCTCTCCCCAATCTGTCACCCCCCAGCCTCCAGGAAATGAATAGATTTCCTCTACCACAGGCTTCAACCACACCCTACTGCCTCACCTCAGTCCCAAAAGCAAGAGGGTAATCAGCCAGAAACTGAAACCATGATCCAAGATAAACCTTTATTCCTTTCGGTTGGCTTAGCTCAAGTAGTGTGTCATCATACAGAAAGCTGACTCACACAACGCCCAAAGGGCAGGGGCTTGTCTCACACCACAGTGTCTTGTACAGAGAGAAACCCACTCACTCACCACAGTGTAGCCCCCACTCGGCAAGGAATAGAAAGAAAACGAGCCGTCTTCTTTGGAGACTGCATAGCACAGATAAACCAGGCTCTCATCTGGATGCTGGAACCCGGACACTGGGGACACATTGCAGCCCAGGACATCCTATGTCAGGGAAGAAGAAGTTTCCATGTTCCGATTACCCAACAGCCACAAACAAGACCAGGCTTCTAGAGGTCAATGCATGGGTTTCTTGCAAGAGGTTAATGCAGGCAAATGGAACAAAAATCTCTATACATGGCCTCAGAAGTTAAAAATGTGCAATCTTCTTAGGAAAACTGGTGAGGCATCTCCCCAACAATAAGAAAACTGGCCAAGGAAGAGAAGTGACCCACCCAAGATGCCACAGAGCAACAGGTAGTAGAACCTGATACTGTGTGAGCCAGAGCCCAAGCATCTCCCAGCTCTACGGCCTAGTGGTGCAGACAGTCCATGGAGATATGGTGTTCGTAAACATCCAGGTCACAAACCAACCACTGTTGGTCAACAGCAAGCCCCAATCTGTCACTTCCCACCCCCGATCTCGGTTCTTTACTTTTCTATGCTTACCTCTTTGTTTACTAAAGAAGAAAAGAGAAGAAACTTCACCCCTTTCATGGGCTCCCCGTCACTGCGGACAGAGCCAGACACGTTATAGCCAGCCACTATAAGGGGACCAGCTGCATTAGCATTGGAGTTCGTCACCCTCACCGTGGTACTTGCCTAGAAAAAGGAAGAGTTCTTAGCTTCAACAGCGCTAAACCCTGACAGCCCAACGCCGGAGTAGGAAGAAGACTGTGAATTTGAGGCCAGCCTGGAATACAATGTGACAGCCTCAAAAGGAAATAGACAAAAAAAAAAATAAGTCCTTCCAGAACACTCAGCAACACAAGGACATGTTTAAGTTTTTAACTAAAAAGGCAGTATGAACACAGAATTCATAATAAAATTACGGACACGGGCATCCCGAATTCAGGCAGCCTCAGGTACCCAGGCCCTTTTATAACAGCATACTGCGTGTACAGAGGCTGTACACATCTCCCAAATATTAAACCTCCATTAGTTTCCATACCCAACACAACAAGCAGTATTTACCATTTGAGAATCAAGAATAAGAAAAATGCCTACATATATCCAATCCATAGCTGGTTGAATCTGAGACTGGCTGAAGCAATGAATATGGAACCCTCAGCCAAGGAGGGCTAACTGCAGAAAACAACGCAGCCACTGTGTGTTCATGTGTTGAGTGCAGATGCGCAAGTCATGGAGTGCATGTGGGGGTCAGTGGACCACCTGAGGTGGCAGTCCTAGCCTTCCACCTCGCTTGAGGCAGAGCTGCTTGTGGTTTCAGCTGTGTACACCAGTCTGGGAGGCCCGGGAACGATGAGGGATTCTCCTCCCATCTCCTCATGGAGTATTGGGATTGCAGACAATCTTTCACGTGGGTTTTGAGACCCAAACTCACGCTGTCAGGTCTGCATGGCAAGCACTACCCACTGAGCCCTGAAATTTCTTCTTTTCTATGCGAAGTGGATGAAAGGAAGTGTGAGATGGTGGCAGCCACCTATGTGGGTGATGACCCCACACTGATGGACCCTTCCTTCATGTCCCTCTCATAGTCCAACTTCTTGTTTGTTTGTTTTTCGAGACAGGGGATCTCTGTGTAACCACCTTGGCTGTCCTGGAACTCACAGAGATCCACCTGCCTCCGCCTCTGATGTACTGGGATGAAAGGCGAGTGCCACCCCCCCTCAACTTCTTAAAATAGAAATACTTATTTGTTGGGAGTGGGGCCATGCCATAGCACACATGGGAAGTTGGAGGGCAACTAGGAATCTCTCCTTTCACCATGTGGGTCCCAGGAACTGAACCCAGGCTTTTAGGCTTGGCAGCATGTACCTTTACCCTGAGCCATCTCTGACCCCTCCAATTTGTGTTTTAATGAGCAGGCTAGTTTCCCCTTTCTGTTGCAGAGCGGCTTCATACGTACAGAATGTAATCCCCAGGCACCAAGCAATGCCACTGCTAACCAAAATCTGACAGAGACAAAGTCAGGGCCAGAGCCCCTGCTCCCTCAGGGCAGCCAACAGCCCATGTTGACAAAACAGAACCAGGGCCAGAAGCACTGACCCTGCCAAGTAAATGTTAACCAAATTTATCATACCATGCTTTGCTTTATTATTTATTTTTATTCAAAAACATTCAATTACTGTAATATTTTAGAATCAGCCTTTATATGACATTTCAAGCACTTATAACCTTTTAGATAGTCTTTAGGGTTTTTTTTTTTTGGTTGTTTTTTTATTTGAGTTAAGGTCTCACTCTATAGCTAAAGCTAATCTAAAATTCACAATGGAGCCCAGACTACCAAAAGCTCACTGTAATCTTTCTGCTTCAGTGTCCCAGGTTCTAGAATTACAGGCACAAGCTATCACACCTTGCTTAGACACTCTTTCAATGAACACTGCTACTAATGATTAAATTTTCAAATACCAAGCAGAATAAAGTTGAAAATTTAAACCAAAAAGGAAATCACTGTTGTTTCTTTCCTTGAAACAAGAAGTATTCTCTGGCTCGCATGCTCACTGCTGCCGCTGACACTCAGATATGAGGACACGCAATCCATTCTCCCTGAACAATAATCATAGGCTGTTTGAGATCTCCCTCTTCCAGGGAATGTGGACAATAGGCCTCTATAATATTAGCATATTTATCAATTTCTGTTTTAGACAGAAAAAGAACAAACTTCACTGGGAATTTTTGGTGTTGACTTAGCTCAATACAGTGACAGTGGATGGCAGAGAATGTCACAACTGTCACCTAAAGAAGAAGCCAAAAGCAGAGGCACCCACTGTGGCAGGGGAGTTTTCTCTCGTAACACCTACATCTTCAGCACCCTGGTTCTTTCAAGGTATCTGGAGAAAACTATGACTTATTTCATATCCTAAACTCATCTCCACAATTGCTTCCAAATAGTACACCCACAGACATGGGACAAAGCTTACCTCCTTCAGAGCCCAGGTCGGATGAGTTGCAAGGATTTCATAATCTCCAGGAAGAACTTTAAAAAATGCAAACCTGAGAAACACAGAATAGCACATCACTTAACCCAGGTTTTAGACAGGGACTATGCGGGAATTATTGTAGGCTTCCAAGAGCTACTCAATCCAGTTCTGTCCAAACTCACTCACTGAACACTCCCCATGTGCCAGGAAGCAAGGAAAGCCACTCTGCACACTGCTAGCACACAGTGGGCCAACACTCCCAGCAGCTCCAGGAGTCCTGGCATAAGCACACAATAATCGGCACGCTTGATTGACATGAACAGGGATGGGGAGGAGAAAAAAATAGCTAAAAGCTAAGGAGTGGGAAGGGAGGAGCTGTGCGGAAGAAAGAAGCAAGCAAACCCCCAGGCTGGGGCAGATGGCTAATATAGAGTGGCCCTAAAGCCAGGCACAGTGACACAGACCTGTAATTCCTGTATTCAGGATGCCGAGACAGGAAAGCTGAAAATTCAAGGTAGGCGCCAGAGAGCTGTATCAATGGCTAAGAGCACTGGCTGCTCTTCCAGAGGACCCAGGTTTGGTTCTGAGTGTAGGTGACCCCAGGTCCAGAGGGTGCAATGCCCTCTTCTGAACAAGGTCAGTGACCTCTCTCGCAGACAACTGTGACGAAGCCATCAACCAATAAGTGGACTTATAGAGACTCCAGATGAGCTAAGGCCACGGCCAGTTGAGATGGGACTGCAAAGGCTACAGCCAGAGCCATATCAGGCTCCATCTGAACAAGGCACCTGCCAATCAGAAGCTAATTTTGCCACAAGGAACTTACTACAGGCAGTAAATGCATTCTCCCGCGGTCTATGAAACACTGTCCAGACAGCGCTTGAGAACTACTTTGCTACAATAAAGCTGAAGAGGCCATTGTTTCTGGCACTGTTAATTTAGCCTTTCTACTCCCCAGGTCCCAACATGCGCTCTGAGCACTGCTTAAGACAGTTCAGGGCAAAGGAGCTTAAGACAGCTCCTGGTCAGGTCTGCAACAAACTACAGCTGCAGCATCCTTCGTTTGAACATCAGAAATCCAAGATCCAGAACTTTTTGAGTACCAATATTATACCACAAAAGCAGAAAATTTTATACCACGGAAATGTTTCGTGTAGTAATTATTTAAAATTCTGGATGAGTACTTCAGCCTGCATGCTTAAGACATGCACAGATGAAATGAAGTCCATATTCAGATGTCCCTGAAGGCACGTGTGCGGCAGTCTCGGTTCCCAGTACAGGTTTCAGAGGGGTTTGCCTAACTAACAGATCCGCCGTTGATGGATTCGGGATAGGATGAACCATTGGGAGGTGCTGGGGAACACAGAGGGACAGGCCTCAGAGAAGAAGTGTGTCACTACAGGAGTGTCACTAGGTAGGGGGCGGGGCCTTGGTACAGGAAGTATGTCACTGGGGCAGGGGCAGGGGCAGGGGCAGGGACAGGGACAGGGCCTCACTGCAGTAAGTGTGTCACTGGGGTAGGGGGCCCAGAAACATGAAAGCTAAATGCCCATGGTCTGAAACCATGAGTCAGATAGAGCCTCCCTCCTGTCAGCTGTGATTATTAGCACTGAGAAACTAACACATTGCATGTATGAAAACATTCCAAATTCTGGAAAACCAAGGCCCTTCTGGTCCCAAGAACTTGGCTGAAGAACACTCAGTCTAAGCTAGGCTAGGAAGAAGCACAGTCGGGTGCTACTCCAGACCAAGACCAGGCACTGATCAGGGACAGCCGATCAACGGCGACTTTGAAGTTGGATAACACACTAAAAGCTGACTATTATCTGCAGTTACCATGTTGGTTGGGTTTTGCATACTGAAGTAACAATGTTCTAAATGTTTGCATAAGTATCAGCTCCGATTACTCTGGTATTAATCCAACATATCTGCTAATAGTTTTAGCTGTGCTCACCCCACTGCACAGCTCAATTAAACAGCTCTTTACGTTTCATTCCGCCAGGTTAACGAAACAGCCACCAGATCCAACTACAAAATGGTTTCCATGTAAATGATAAAACGCTGTCTTTGAACCCTCACTGTGTTAGTCCGTAGTCAGCACACGCTCATTAGCACCACCTGGCCACTCTGAAACAATCACTCATCTTCCCAGGAACCTCTCTTTACCTTCATCTGTAAATTAGAAAAGCAAAGCAGGGGGGTAAAGTGACTGTCCCAAGCCAAGCAGCAAATGGAGGAACCCCATTCAAACCCAGCTGGGGCACAGCCTGTACAGACAGCGGCTGCCAATTAATCACCCACCTGCACAGTGGGTCAGATGACTCCCACTTCAGGGAATGTGGGTTCCGAAAGCATGAACTTGCTTTAGAGCCAAATCAGGATCTGAGCCCACCCCCTCAACCCAAACTCCCCATGCCCACCAGCCTCGTCCAGCAGCCAGACTGGGCTCTAGGATGCCACTCACTTTCCTCCAGGCTGCGTGACTGTGGACTGGATCTTCGCATCAGTGCCTGTGCTTCTCAGGGACACCTGAACTCCTGCAGGACCCAGGGGCTGCCCTTTGCTGAGGACCTATGAGAAGGTGGACGTCAGGACCCAATGGACAGCTCGGCCAGCCAAGGAGCCAAGGCTCCTGTTTCATGCTCCTGTGCACAAAGTGGCACCTAAGACATTTTCTGTGTCAAGGGCCTCTCTGAGGAGGATGTAGTCAGGAGACCTTTGTGGAGGACTGGTGAAGAGAGGACAATGACAGTAAAATGCGCAACACTGAATGTAAGACAGCATGTGTGCCACAGTGGGGCTGGAGGCTGCTCAGTGGTTGCTTAACAGTGCACACTGCTCTTGCAGGGGCGTGGAGTTAAGTGCCCAGCACCCAAATCAGGCAGCTTGGAACTGTTTTAACTCCAGGTCCAGGGTGATCCGATGCCTCTGGCCTCCAAGGACACCCATATTCAAATATACATATCCACACATAATTAAAAATCTTTTAAAAAATGTATCATTATTTTACAAATCTCTAAGAAAGAAAAAATACCCAAGATCCCCTCTTGGCAGTAAGAAACCCACAGGAGACATTTCAGGGCCTCTCTTTCAGCACAAAAGAGCACTTTAGGGTCTACACACTGGACCCTTGCCAGCAGAGCCCTCATTTTTACTTGGGGGCCATTGGGAGGAATAACGAGGGCTCCACTGAGAATGGAGCTGGGAGCAGACACACACAAACACACACACACACACACACACACACGAAGCAGCACTCACTGCCCAGGGCGCCAGCACCTCCCCAGAGCAGCTCCAACAGAAGGGGTAGAAGGAGCTGCCCTGGAGGAAGTGCACCTCGCTCTCACACAGCAAGCACAACAACTCAGGTCCTGGGCATGTGCCCTTCCCTTTCTGCACCCCACCACAGGCCATCCCCCACAATCAAGCAGACCCCAGGCTACCACAAAGCACAGACCCCTGAAGCTCACTGTGGGTGACCTAAGAGCGCAAGAGCCCCACTTCTATAACGGTGACAGGAGGTGGCACACAACAGAGCAATGTAGAGAACAGCAGACAGAGCCTGGAGCCAAACCTTTCCATTCACAGAGAAGCCAGTGAACACAAAGTTGATGTCCCCGCCCTTTGTGCAGATGTCACTCACACCATCCACGTGCAGCTCCACACTGGTTGGTTCTGGGGAAAAAAATCAAGAAAGGAGAGGTAGGGACAAGAGACAAAAGGCAGCATGCATGCAAGAAACATACTTCCCAGCCAGACTCTTCTAAGTATTTCTAGATGCAATGCCCTCACGTAATTAGAACTAAAATGAAGGCACGAGTCTCCTCCCACCCCACAGAAGGAATGGGCTCCCGAACAAGCTTCGGGGCGCACCAAAGATTTGCCGAGTTCCCCACTGCAGCTGTATTGCTGGTGCATGTGTGTGCTTGCAGTCCATGTTCCGGTGGGTATGTGCACAGGCATGTGGAGGCTAGCTGTCAGTGGCGGCTGTCTTCCTCTATAGCTCTCTACCTTGCTATTAAGGCAGGGTCTCTCACTGAATCTGGACCTGTCCATTTGCCTTGGCTGACTGGTCAGCAGCCCAGGGATTCTGTTGTCCCTAGCTCCAGCTCCAGTGTTACAGACGCACACCACTGATGTAGGAGGGTCATCTGTCTATGTGTTACTTTCATTGGTTAATAAAGAAACGGCCTTGGCCTTTTG
>LOEQ01004897.1:28184-38400 GCA_001685075.1 Bramus lutescens | reverse complement strand
CACCTCGCTAATAATAAATAAACATTTAAAAAGCTCGGGGCGGGGAGCCCGACAAGGCGCTTACTGCGTAAACATGAGGACCGGTATTGACATCCCCATAACCTATATGAAAAGCAGGGCACAGCGGCACAAGCTGAACTTCCTGGTGATGTGACCAGACCTCCCATGTCTCGCCCCTCTCTGTCCCTAGCTCCTTGGACCCTCTGCTCTTACAGCCATTGCCGTCTTCCTGAGCCTCCTCCCTCTGAATTTCTTCATTACCAAGAAAAGGAGCTACCATCAGGTTTGGCGTTTGGGAATGGGGACATCCCGGGCAGGGGTCAGTCATGGGGTTTCTGGTTGGTGGCAGAGATAGGGAGAGGCAAGAAGAGGTTATAGTCCTGACCTTGTCCTTCCTGTGTTCAGACCTGTGGTCCCTGGATGAGTTCCTTCTAGAATGTGGCCTTTCTCACAATGGCCCCAAGTTGTCCCTCACTGACTCCTGCTTCTGCCCCTCATTCACCACCCAGAAGGGAGGTGTGGCAGTCAAAGCAACCACATCTCGGTTACTGATGCCCTCAGTGTCAAAGTCTGAGAGCCCACCATGCCACACTTTCCTCCCTTCCTCCCTCTACCCCTCTGCCCGCTCTGCTTCCTTGCATAGCCGCGCCCCAGCCTTGCAAGCCATGTCTCCTTTGCCTGAAGTTTTTATTTCTATAGCACTTCTCCTGGTATAGAGCCCATAGACATAAGACTAGAAGCTTCCAAGCACTGAAGACCAAGGCAGACCCAGCATCTGGGGCAGTAGGTGGTGCTTAGTCCACCATACGGCTGGTAAGATGGTTCAGCAGAAAAATGCCAACCACCTGGCCACCTGGCTGTGATCCCAGGACCCACATGGTGAGAGGACAGAACCAAGTCCTGCAAGTTGTCCTCTGACCTCCACAGGCTCCCTGTGACATGCACGCCTCATGCACGTATTTATTTATTTAACTTATAAATGTGAAAACCAAAGTGGTTGAGCTGGGTATGGTGATGAATACCTTTCATCTCAGCATGTGGAGGGCCACACATATGGGGGATCTTTGTGAGTCTGGGGCCAGCCTGGTCTACATAAGCAAGTTCCAGGCCAGCTAGGACTATATAGTGACTATTTATCTTTTGACTTTATACTCAGAAATAAACAGATAGATAAATAAACAGCACGTGCTCAGTAAGCTTGCAGTGGTGGCACAGACTTGTCGTCCCGGTCTGGGTAGATTGTTGCAGGAAGATAGTTTGAGGCCAGCCTGGACCACACAGCAGACCCTGTGTTCA
Organism: Bramus lutescens; assembly: GCA_001685075.1. Taxonomy (NCBI): domain Eukaryota; kingdom Metazoa; phylum Chordata; class Mammalia; order Rodentia; family Cricetidae; genus Bramus; species Bramus lutescens. Next base: position 37,104 of record LOEQ01004897.1, on the reverse strand, counting down.
TGGAAGGGGAAGAAAGTGGTCAGTAAAGGTGTGAACTACAAGAAAGTGGGGTAGCTGAACTCTCCTCTCTGTCCCAGCCACCCTCCACTGTTCCCCAGTCTTTCTGACCTCTGTAGGCAGGCACTCCACCTCCCTGTCTTTGCTTCTGCAGATCCCTGGACACCCTCCCAGCAGATGGCCCAAGCCCCGTCCCTTCCCTTGCTAAACAGGCTGACCAGTCCCTGGGTGGCCTCAAAGACACTCTTCACACAGCTGTTCTATGGTCTCTGGTATGGGGCATGAAACCCCAAACACTTCTGCCTGACCTTAAAGCCCGCTGAGGTCACCCCTCTCTCGGAGGAATCCAGCTCACTGTCTCCCTCTCCTGCCCCCATGCACTCCGCTGTGCATTCGCTGTGCATGCAGTACCTGCACCCTCTCGTCCTCCTCATTTAAGATGTAGTTCAGGTGACATCCTTGCCTCCACAAACCCTTCCTGGCAGCACCATGCCACTCACTGATGGCTTCTTATTAGCACAGTGAAAGCAGTCTCAGGAGGCTGAGACAGCTCTTGGGAGTGAGGAAAACCCAGGGTGAGGGTGGTGTGGCTCAGGACCCTGGACAAGGTGCTGGATTGGCGAGTGTGCCTTGGAGAACGAATCTGCAGGATTTGCGGCAGAGTGGCTGTGGCCACAGGGATGGAGAATTCCAGGCTGATCCCTCTCTTGCCTCTCCTCTTCCTGTCTCAGGAAGAACAGATGAGGCAGAAAGCCTCCCGAGCACGGCTCACCAACTCCATACTCAGAACTGTGAGAACCATCAAGTCTCATGGCTGGGAGCAAGCCTTCCTCGAGCGACTCCTTCACATCCGGGGCCAGGAGCTAGGCGCTCTGAAGATTTCCACCCTCCTCTTCTCTGTGTCTCTCGTGTCCTTCCAAGTGTCTACATTTCTGGTGACATCATTCTGGCCTCACTGCTGAGAGGGGTCTGGGAGAGGGCAGGCTTGGGGTGGACAGCCTGTGCCAGCAGCATTGCAGCTTAGACATACAGACCCTGGAGACACCTCAGCAAGTGCTGTGGACCAGAAGGGACGGCAGACTCAGTGCCACCCATGTGCTTTGACAGGTGGCGCTGGTTGTGTTTGCTGTCCACACCCTGGTGGCAGAAGACAACACCATGGATGCAGAGAAGGCTTTTGTGACCCTTACAGTGCTCAGCATCCTTAACAAAGCCCAGGCCTTCCTGCCCTTCTCTGTACACTGCATCATTCAGGTGAGGGAGAAGGGAAAGGGATGCCTCAAAGGAGCTCAGCACCCCTGGGCCACTGCCGGCAGAGTGAGGGACGGGAGAGTCTAGCGGTCAGTAAGACGCAGGGAGATGTCGATCAGAGGGTGCAGGGAAAACTCAGCCAGTAGCCCTGGAGAATTCATCCTGGGTTCCCTCCTTGAGCAGGGCCTTTTCTCTCTCTGCCTTTCCTATCTTTCTCCTCACCTGTCCTGGGATGCTAAAGCAGAGGAAGTTTGCATAATTGCCTGGCTTCTTCCTCCTCCTCGTTTGTCCTCTGCTGTGTGTGTGTGTGTGTGCACACGTGTGTGCGCACACACGCACACACATATGACATGGTCCAGAGGTCCACACCGGTGTCCCTTCTATCTCTCTCTGCATTACCTTCAGTATTAACGCTTGTATTCTTTGAGAATTTCAATTAATATATTTTGTTCATGTTCACCCCTAATGCCTCCTAAATCCATTCCCTATCCTCTCCCAACTTGGTGATTTCTCTCATTGTTTTTATATCGTTTTTTTACCGAGTCCAATTTGTGCCGATGGCATGCTCCTGAGTGTGGAGCCGTCAACTGAAGCTGATGACCTACCCGAGGTCACACCCTTAAACACACAACTGACTGTCTTAGTAGGATCTCTGTTGCTGTGATAAACACCATGACCAAAAGCAACCTGGGAAGGAAAGGATTTATTTCAGCTGACAGCTTCTAAGTCTGTTGTCTGGGGAAGTCAGGACAGGAAGTCAAAGCAGGACATGATGCGGAGGCCTATGGGAGAGCTCTGCTCACTGGTTTGCTCAGCCTGCTTTTGTATGTACCCCAGGAATTACCTGCCTGGGGTGGCACCACCCACAATGGGCTGGGCCCTCCCACATCGACCATTAATCAAGAAAATGTTCTGCAGGTTTGCTTGCAGGCTTCTGCTTTCATGATGCCACAACTGAGAGGCCCGCTTCCCTATGACTCATTCACTCTTCCTCAGAAGCCTTAACCATCCATAGCTCCTTAGCGAGGCATGGGGCTCCTGAGTTCCTCCCTCATCATCTTAGAGTGGTGACTGGCGTGACTGGTGTGACCCTGTCCAGGCAGCCACAGCTACTTTGAGTTCCCGAGTGTGGTGACCCTGTCGTGTCCAGAGACACTGTTTCTCTCAAATCCTGACCTCTGGCTCTTACAATCTTTCTACTCCCTCTTCCCTGCTGTTCCCTGAGCGTTGGAGAAAGGGGAGAAGATATAGAAGCCACATTTGCAGGTGGGCTTTCTGCAGACACTCTGACCAGGTCTGAGAGCTGCACTGATATAAGGTATAGATACACATTTAGAGTATAGCTGTATATGACGTCCATTTGGCAATATAATCGTCATACTTCACTCCTAATGCCTATTAATACATTTTCTGCACCCCTCCCATAATAAGTTTCTTGCTAATATAGTGAGCCAGATCAAGCCAAATTGAAAAAGTATAGCAACAATTTTATTTGAGTAAAGCAACTCCTTGGCAGGTCCTCCAATCCCAGAGATGGGGCCAGAGGAGTCGCACCCCCAAACAAAGGCAGGGAGACTTTATAGGTCAAAGGTGAGGGATGATGGCATGTACACCACAAGCTGGGTTTGTTCCCCAAAATTAGCAACAGCTGAGTGCTTAGGAGGGGACTTTGGCAGCTGTCAACTTCAGGGGCAGAAGCTGCAGTAACCACCAAGGATGCAGAACTGGGTTTTTTGGCACCTTTCCTTTGTTAGGAGACTTTCTGAGCAGGTCGGCTATGGGGAGAGAAACAGGAATGGGGCTCCCCAGACTGTGCAGGGGTGAGCTGGAGGTTTGCACCAAACACATAAGCTCACCAACCATGGGTTATTGGCCAGATTTATAGTACCAGATGTGCATTTCCACCTGTGGAGCAGGCCTTAAATCCAATCAGGAAACGTGGTTACCCCATAACGTTAACAGCAGTATTGAATCCGTGAGCACATCTTTCCGTGACAATCATCTGTAGCTCACAGGATGCACAGCTAGGTAAGGGAGTTGGTCACCTTCTCCTCTAGTAGCCTGCAGAGCACTTTCTGATGCCATAAAAGCTGGCCAGCAGGGAGGAAGCTACCCAGTCAATACCAACTTGGTTTCTCCATGCCCTGTGACCAAAGCATGCTGTGCCTTCAGCAATAGGATTGTACCCTCAAGTTCTGGTGGGCGTCAAGAACAACTGTGCTTTTAGGGGTCTCTCTAGGTCAGAGGTGAGATATTACTTTATCTGACAGTAGGCATTTTATTGGGTAATGCATGTTTTGTGAGAGAAGCTTTATCTCTTGTGTAGGGTAGCTCCAATGAAATGCATATATATGCATACATGCATACAAACATATGGAAGCTTCTAGAATAGCAGGTTTCCATGACTTTTTAAAAAATCCTTAGTTCTATTATTCCTCTCTATATATCTCACTTTAATTTTGAGATAGGGTCTCTCACTGAACCCAGAGTTTATCCATTTAACTAGACCGGCTGGCCAGAGTGTTCCCGAGATCTCCCTGTCTCCACTCTCTGAATGTTAGGATGACAGATATGGACTGCCATGCCAAGCTTTTCCATGGGCTCTGGGAATCTGAACTCAGGTCCTCACACCTGCACAGCAAGAACTTCACCCCACTGCACTATACCCTCCCCCAGGCCACCTCTATTTTAACAGTCACCCCCAATCACCTAGATAGGTGTGCAAAGGGTGCCCCCAATGGACAGAGTTGGAAGTTACTCCACATTGCTACTGGGTGCTGTTGGAAAAGGTGCTGTCCTCTTCCCAGGCCTTAGCTGGAGGCAGCTGGCTTCTCCCAGTCTGTCTGTTTTGGATTGAGGAGTAGAGAGAAGTCCCCATCCTGTCAAGGTCATCTTTTCTGTGACCTACTCTTGTGTCTCCAGGCTCGAGTGTCCTTCGACCGGCTGGCTGCCTTCCTATATCTGGAAGAAGTAGACCCCAATGGCGTAGACTCAAGTCCCTCCAGATGCCGTGAGTGCTGAGATGGGTGGGGTGGGGGTAGGACAAAAAGAACACGTGTAATACAGGTCCCATCACCAACCGTGTCACTGATACCCAACGTTGTGAAGCTTCTGCTTCTACCACCTGTACAGTGATAACCAGTGGAGCACTGTGGGATGCCACGTAGGCACACAAAAGTGGTACCAAGTCCTTGCCCTTATGCAGAAGTCTAGGAAGAGAACCATGGACATGTTATTAAGCTAAAGACTCAAATCAGGGACTGGAGAAATGACTCAGCAGTTAAGAGCACTGGCTGCTCTCCCAGAAGACCAAGGTTCAATTCTCAGCACCCACATGGCAGCTCACACCTGTTTGTAACTCCTGTTCTAGGGGACCTGACATCCTCACATGGACATGCATGCAGGCAGAATACCAATGTACATAAAAATAAATAAATTATTTTTTTAAAAAGACCCAGATCAGAACATCAGTGTGTTAACCAAGCTCTAGTTAACTGGCCCCTCTTCCCAGTCCTGCCACTTGCACCTACTGCTTATGTGACATTAACTGCTGCAGGATGGGGAGGGAGGATAGAAAATGGCCTTCCATCAGCCAAGGATCTCCCACCCACTTAATATAATTGAGACATCCGGTCAGCCTGCTTATCTGGAAAATACCTGCATAGTACTTAAAATCCTGCCCTTGGGATGGACACCCCATCCTAGGGACACATCTGAAGCTCAGTTCTGATGTGTTAACCTCTTGGAACCTCAGGGCCCATTTTCAGGATCCAAGCACCTGCTGCAAGGGATTGTCCCAGGGATCACATTAATTTAAGTACCACAATTCAATTGGAACATATGCAAAAATTAATGCATTTAATTTATTTATTTAAAATTTTGTCTTAAAATTGGGGCAGGGGATTGTTTGTTTTTATTTTATATGTGTAGGTGTTTGGTTTGCTTGTGTGTCTGTGCACTTGTGAGTGCATGATACCCAGAGAGGCCAGAAAAGGGTGTTGAATCCCCTGGAACTGGAGGTACATGTTTGTGAGCTGCCATGTGGGTGCTGGGAATTGAGCCTGAGTCCTCTAGAAGAGCAGCCAGTGCGCTTAACCATGACTCATTCCTCTGGCGCCCCCTTTTCTGGCTTTCTGTGACAGGGTATTGTAGTCTAGACTGGACTTGAACTCATAATCTTTCTGCCTCCACCTCCCAAATATCAGAACTAGAGGCGCACTGAGATTATTTATAATGAATAACTTTATTAGTGATCTTCACTATATAGCCCAAACTGGCGTCATATTTGCTCTGTAGCCCAGGTTAGTCTCCACCTCATTACCTCCTGTCTCAACATCCCAGGTACTGCAATTACAGGCATAAACCATCTGCCTAGTTCAAACTTTATTTAAAAAATAAATAAATAAAAGGCAGCAAGCAGGATTTGAACCACTGACTGAGGTTTGCCTGTCCCAGAATTACAATGCTACTATGGCAGGGTCACTGCCAAGTCAGCAGGTAGCAGGGCAGGATTGTGAGGATTCTAGCTGAAACCTAATGCTTTAGGAGTAGAATAAAGGCCTACGGTCTTGAACACGGAACACTGGATGCCAGGAGGGCAGGATCAGCCCCTGTGACTGTTTTCCTATGTCCTGCAGCCTCAAAGGATCGAATTTCTGTACACAATGGCACTTTTGCTTGGTCCCAGGAGAGCCCTCCCTGCCTGCACGGGTATGAAGTCCCATCGAGAAATGCTCTTGACTTCTGAGAAATGGTGTCTCACCTGGGGCTGGAGGCTAGGCTAGGCTGGGTTTCTGCACAGAGAGGCAAGGGTTCTTGCATGCTACAGCCCTATAGAGGGGAAAAAATGTACCTGAACCTCCCCCATCAGGCAGGAGATGCTGCTCTGCTCCCGGCCTGACTAACACGAGGCCTGAGGCCCAGCCTCATCAGCTCTGACCTCCTTTTGTGCCTCGTGTCAATTCCAGAGTCATTGTCACCCACAAAGGGAAAAGAAACCTGGCATCTCTGTCTGCCTCTGCCCACACACTCAGGAGTGTCACTGGGCATGCACCTGTCCTGTGTTCTTGATGCTGAGGACAGGGGGAGGCCCAGGAAGGGACAAAGCCCACAGTATGGAAAGGCTGGCATCCCAGCTGAGGGTCCAGAGGTCAGGGAAGTCTTCTTGAGCAGTGAAAAGGCCAAGAACAAAGACCCCAAGGCAGGAGCCCAGGTTCTCAGTCTTGTCAGTATTTAGGGCTGAGAATTCCTCATTGTGGACCGTCCTGGGCCTTGTAGGGTGTTTAGCAGAACTAAGTGCTGAGGAACTCCAGCCTGTGGCTGCTGGGTAAGGGCTGACAGCAGGGGATGGGCAGGAGCAGGCAGGGCAGAGGCAAAGGCCTGAGCAAGGCTACAACAGCCAAGCAATCACATCTTGTCCTCTCTGTGTGTGCTTGTGTATGTGTGCATGGATGGGCATGCAGTGGTACACATGGGCACACACATGTGCTTACATCTGTGTACTGCCTGTGCATGTGACTCTGTACACTAATGTTTGTGGCATGTCTGTAAGTGCTTGTGTGGCAGGCACAGTGTACATGTGACGTGCTCAGGTGTGAGAGGGAAGGCGGTTCAGATACTCAGACAAGGATGGAGGAGGAAAGGCCCTGTGTGTCCTCTTAATGGTCTCCCCAAGGCCTGAACAGCAGGACGGGGTGGGTGTGTCTGGGGTTCCCTGCTTCTGTACACACCCAAGCTGGCCTTTCAGAGCTGTCTTTCCCCTGGGTTGTCAGGATAAACTTCACTGTGCCTCAGGGCTGTCTGCTGGCTGTTGTGGGTCCAGTGGGGGCTGGGAAGTCCTCCCTGCTGTCTGCCCTGCTCGGGGAGCTGTTGAAAGTAGAAGGGTCTGTGAGCATTGAGGTAAGGCCACCCTGTTCCTCCCTGCCCCGGCCACTGAGATGTATCTTCAGAGATCCCTCATAGCTTCCCTCACAGTCCAGGTCCCTGTCAACCACTGTCAGCCTCCTGCCCTCTGAGCACCCAATCCCCTGCTCTCATATGAACTACCAACAGCGAGGCATGTTTCAGGGTTCCATGGCCTATGTGCCCCAGGAGGCCTGGGTCCAGAATACCTCGGTGGCGGAGAATGTGTGCTTCAGGCAAGAGCTGGACCTACCCTGGTTGCAGAAAGTTCTGGAAGCCTGTGCCCTGGAGTCTGATGTGGCCAGCTTCCCTGCAGGAGTTCACACCCCAATAGGGGAGCAGGTGAGGAGCCCCTGGGGCCAAATGCCTCTTGACCTGGGAATAGTATGATTATGATGAGGGACAACAGGGACAGAAAGGGTGTAATGAAGGAGGCCCCAGCTCAAAGCCAAACATATAGCAGCTGCTCCGTTATTAAGAAGAAACTGGTTTTAAAATATAAAACTGAGACAAAAGGAGAGCAGAATGCCCTGCTGAGTAATGTTAGCCAGATTGCTTCCCCTTTCTTTGCCTCACCAAAGTATCTAAGCTGAGATGGTCCCCACACAGGACAAAGGCATCTGAAGCTACTGAACACACAGAATCAGAAACTATGTACTAAGTGCTGGCCCCCTGCTTGTTTTTGTAAATAAAGTTTTATTGGGACACAATTATCTGTTCACTGCCTATGATCTATGACTACTTCAGAGCTGGGCAATTGGGACAGACATCAAATGGCCCTCAAACTTTACAAAAGTTATTCTCTGTCCCATCCTAGAAAATGCGGACTAGTCCCTGGGTTAGGGAACTGAGAATCAGTGCTGGGATCAAGCCGAGGGCTTTGCAGATTCTGAGCAACTGCTTCACCTCTAAGCTACAGCCTCTTGTTTTGGTTTGAGACAGCCTCAGCCTCTTGAGTGCTGAGATGATGGGCATGTGCCACCACAGCTAGCTCGGGCCGCCTACTTTCCATCCTTTCTCCCATCAGAGCTCACAGCACAGCAGACAGAGAGCCATGCCAAGAGTTCAAGTCCCTTCCTCCCTCTTTCAGAACTCTCAGGGCTTCCCATTGCCTTCAGTCAGAACCAAAGTTTTGGCCAGCCCCAGAAAGCCCCAGTGTGACCCCATTTCTCTCTCTACCTCATCTCCCATCATACTTCCATGTTCCTGCTCTCTCCAGCTACAGGGACCCCACCATGCTCACCCCATCTCCCAAGCACAATCACCCTGCAGGGCCCCAGCTGGAAAGATGTCCCCATAGAACACACAGGGCTCAAATCCTGTGTCACCTTTGAGGGCAAGCCTGCTCTTGTTCCCTTTCGCCTCATGTGTTCATTGGATGAAAGGTCAGGAGAGTGGGGAGCTCACTGCTAGATCCCCTCAGCCAAGGGCAGTCAGCAAATGAATGAAAATAAGGACCAGATAGTTAGACAAGGGGGCGAGTGGCATCCTCAGGGAACATGTCAGCAGTTGAGTAAAGGGAAGAAATACTGGGCAGAGAGGGAGGAGACACAGTGCAAAAAACCCAGCATCTCCGGAAGTGACGCAAGGAAAGGCCAGCAAGCGTTCTGGCTCAGTGTTTAGAAGCAAGTGTGACCCAAAAGCAGGTGCCCTGCACTGTCCTTCCCTGAATGAGCAGGCCTGTCCCTCACCTATGTCAGGCTGGGTTTTTTGTTTGTTTTGTTTTGTTTGTTGAGACAGGGTTTCTCTGTGTAGCTCTGGCTGTCCTGGA
>LOEQ01004896.1:86527-100541 GCA_001685075.1 Bramus lutescens | reverse complement strand
CTCTCTCTCTCTCTCTCTCTCTCTCTCTCTTTCTCTCTCTCTCCCTCTTGCTCTCCCTCTCTCTCTCTCTTTCTTTCTTTCTTTCTTGACATAAGGCCTTGCTATGTAGCTCATCCTGGCCTGGAACTTAGTTCTCCTGCCTCACTCTCCTCAGTGCGGGGATTACAAGTGTATACAGCCATGATCAACAATTACGAAGTACCTTTCCTTGATGCATCTTTTGTGTCTGATACTTAATAATGCAGGTAGAAAGTGCTATTGTGAAACTAATTGTTATTATCATTGTCATCCTTACTTTGCCGATAGGAAATGAGAGAAAAGTATGTATCCAGCCTATGATCACACAACTAAAAACGAGTGGGATTGAATTTAGGTATTCATGCTTAAAACTTAAAAATCTGTGTGTGTGTGTGTGTGTGTGTTCATGACATGGAAGGATTGTGGAGGTCAGAGAACAAGCTCAGATGTCGGTCCATGTCTTTCATCCTGTTTTAGACAGGGTCTCCCCTTGTTTACTCCTGTGTATGACAGACTAGCTGGCCTACACGTTTCTGGGGACTTGTTCCCGTGTCTCAGTCTCTCACATGATTATAGGAATACCGGGATTATTGATGTGCGCTCTTGCAGGCAGCTTTATACAAAATCTCAGGATTCAAATTTGGGCCCTCACATTTGGATGGCAACCACTTTCTTTACTGAATCATCTCCCCAGCCTCAGTCTCCAAATTTTCAAAAAATCCTTTTGTCACCAGCACGGTATCTGGCAAAACCCTACAGTAAGCCTCTACCAACTCCACTCAGAATTTGCATCACCTTTCTTAGGCAAGAAGTGACTTGACCACACACTGCATTGTTTGCGCATTGCGTTGTGTGAACACAAAGTTACATGTTCAAACTTCAACTGACAGAATACTAGTAGGGCGTTCCTCACAAGAAAGAGAAGTGGGCAGGCTCTCTCTCTCTCTCTCTCTGAAGAGTCCAACTGAGGCTCTGAGTCTGGCATACCCCTGGCAACAAGAATATCCTCCAAATCAGCAACCTGGTAGTTACTTGAACTGGAGTTATGAATAGATGCTTTTCTTCAAGAAACCCACAGCATCTCACTACTCCAGGCTGTTACCAAGTCTACATAGCAAGAAGTACATTCTGCTAGTCTCAATTCTTTTGTGCAGACAGAAAAGATGAAGTTAAGAAAGACAGACTAGCATGTCCAATGTCACCCAGCTGGCCTAAGCAAGACCAGGCACAAAACCTGGGGCTCACTTAAGTTTTTTAGAGGACAGACACATAGACTCCAGAAACTTTTATGAGAGCTAGAGAGCTCTTACAGAGGTGTACCTAGACAGGCTTGCCACCCATGTTCCTCATGACCAAGAAGGAAATGAAGAATGAGGCTTGTGGTGATTACAGACCTCTAACTCCCTCTAATCAGAAGGAATTTTAAAATTCATTAAAATTAGTATCTCAAAATGGCCAGTCTACCTGTTCCCTCTCTGATGAGGCTGCCTAGATAAATGAGTGCTCATGAGTTCCATTTGAATGAAGTAGGAGACACTCATGTGTTTACAACACTCCCTTCTCCCTTCCAGAAAAGTCTGAGCTCTGAGACCCCACTAGACCTTACTATAGGCGTTCACCTCTGCCCTTATTTTTCTAGTTTATCTCTAAGACATTTCTTTCTCCACACTCCATAAATGCTCTTTCATTGTGCACAGTAATAAAACAGCCTCTCCTGTTTCCAATTATTTTGTAACAATTAAGCATGCAAATGTGGGAGTGACATTTAATAAACTTCTATGGACATTTAGGAGGACAGAAAGAATGAACCAACAAAATTTGGAATCATCAAAGGACTCTTACAAAACCAGTATTTTGAGCCTTTAATTGAAAATGAATCAGAAACAGGCGTGTGAAATTTCCCATGAAATACACATAGGGTTTAAAAAAAAATTTTTTTTAAGAGGGTGCTCTGGGAAGGGAAGAGTCTGGGTCAAATCCAGTCCACACTGATGGGAAGAAAAAGATTAATTGCAATGAACTCGGGCAGGCCCCACTGCCTGCGAATGGCTGGTCCACAAGACTCTTGGGGGTCGAAGGCAGGGAGAGCAGGGAGGTGGGGGTGAAGGAGTGGGTTGTGTTATTTCCTTCACTGCAGTGCAGACCCGGACAATCCATACAGATCTGTGACTCTCCAGAAGGAACAGCTTAGCAGCCCAGAGCAGCAAACCCAAACTGCAGGATTCATCCCCAAAGCTTTCTGGGAAAGATGGTTTGCATGCCCTTTTCCTGAAGCAGAGGAAGGGGATGTTCATTATCTTCTGGAAAATACAGGAAGTACAGGTGTCCCTAAAGCCTTGGACCCTATAGGGCTGTCCTAAAGATCCCTGTTGAGTGAGATTTCATTATGGAATTTGTGGACTCTATTATGGAGGAAGATGGAGTCATATCTGAGCAGTTCTTTACAGTGTGTCAGGGCTAAAGGGAAATTTGTAAGAGAATTCAAGGGTCTTTTTCCTAGAAGGCCTGACAGTATCAGGCCTGGGTACAAAGAGAGAGGCAGACTCCAGTATCTGGAAACCAACAATACATGCTGATGACTCAAGTCTCTTCCTTCCACTTGGTATCATCAACCCTGGCTACCCCAGCGCAGATGCACGCCTTCACCCACGCTCCTCTTCCCAGAGAGTATCTGAATTATTTTGTTCCTTGAAGAACATCCTTTCAACCTGTTTCTTTCTAGAGCTGTTACCATGAAGAACTGGGCTAAAACAATTTTGTATCACTTAACCACAATGAATTGCTCTTCTTGAGATGTCCATGCCAAAGAGTAGATGCCAATGTGAGCATTTTCCTGTTCTAAGTCACTGGTCACCATAAACAAAAAGCCCATCTTCACAATGTGATTGCTTAGCTGCTCAAAGTGGTACCTATAGAATGGGTGTCTCCCCCAGTTCCTCATCTGAGCATGACAACGGTCAGGAATGGAATCATAACCCGATCAAGGATCGAAGTCCTTGTAAGCCCCAGTGCCTTCACTCTGGGAACCACATTTATTATTGGATGTGTCCTTTAGGGAATACAGATCCGTAATCTATGCTGATGGTCGATTTGCCCACTTCTCACTTCCCAAGGCACTGAATCTTGAGACCTAATCTGCATTTTCTGCCCAATGCCCTCTTAATCTGCGAGAGTTCAAAGGAGGGGCATATTAGGCAGACGCTGTGCGAGAGTTGCTGTGAGAGGCAAGAGAGGCACACAAACAGTTGCCTTCATTTTCCATGTTTTAAAAATGAAATCAAACCACAAGTAGACTGTATTCAGGTGGGCCCCTGAGCCCTGATAGTCTCACGCGCCCCCCCCCCTCCACATGCTGACAGAATGCTGTGGGAGAAGAATGTGAAGGTGAGCATTTGGCCTTAGGCGATGAGAATGGAACTTTAAAATAATAGATGCTTCAGTGCTAAATTATGTTTGCTCCCAAGGATCCTTAGAGCTATGGTTTTCTTTGTTCTGCCAAAGGAAAAAGGAAATATATCAGGAAGCTGGGCCAGTCCACAGGAAGTCTCACTTGGGCTGATAAAAGGAACTGATGTGCAGTGGCTTTGGATGCTGTTATAGTCAGTGTGCCTTGAAATAACAAGAAACGCTGCTCAAGAGAAACTGGAGCCCGGAGTCAGCCTTGCTAGGCCGTTTCCTTTCAGCCATCACAGAACACTCCCTTCTTTGTGTTCTCATAACTGCCCAAATCCGTCCTCTTACTTAAAGTTTGTGTGTAGTTTTGGGAGCACAGGAGTGAATGAGGGTGAAGTGGAGAGCGGAGTTAGAGGAGGGGACAAAGAGCAAACGAGGGAGACAGAAGAGGAAGCATGGTCAAGTCCAAGCATCTGCTTGTTTTCTATCGAGAACCTGCCTTGTTTCACCTCTGCGGCTCATTATGGTAAAATGGAGCTCAGCAATTTCACAGTCTGTCTCTTGCCCGCCTGCTGCTACACCTGCAACGAAGTTGGGCTGGCTTTTTCCTGGATACACAGGGCTAAAGTCTTCATACATAATTGGTGATGGAGTGTGAGCAGTGTAATGACTCTGGCCAGCAAGGGCTGTGCTCACAAGTCATGGTGCGTGACTAGAAACAGCAGAACCTAACTCACAAGGTGGGTTAGCGCTCAGCCTTGTGGTGCAGGCAGGAGGACTGAAAATTCTAGGCCTGCCTAGGCGAGAGAGTGAGTTCAGATCCAACCTGAACAGTTTATCAAAAACCCTGGCTAAAAATGAATAGCAAATAAAAGACAAAGCAAAACAAAACAAAAACCCTTGCTTTGATTATTGTTCAGTGGCAAAGTACTTGCCTTGAACATGCACAGAGCCTCAGATCCAACACCAGTAGGCAAAACAAAGAAGGAAGCAGAAGAGTTAGGCTTTGAATCCTAAACTATGTGGAAGTGCATCTGTCAGTTTGGTGATTTTTCACACTGACTAAACTCCATAAACTTTGGAGGCAATCAGGATTGGGTCCATGTAATTGCTTCCCCATTTCTACCTGAATAAATGACCTTGAATAAGCTACTCAATTGCTCCAAAATGGAAACAATACATACACCATAGGATTGGTACAAGGACCAAGGTTAAGTATATCTTAAGGGCCAGAAATCAGTACCTAAAGGCAGATTAACAATTAGTTTTTTTTCCTTATGACTCTGCTTATCTAAGTTTTTTGACCCTTAGATGGAAAATAAATAATGCATCCAATCTGAGGTAAGAACTAGAAGAAAAGAGGCTTTATTTGGGCCACGGGGTCCACACACTTGGCCAGGGGTACTACTTCACACTGAATTGGGGCCTTCTGGGTAGACTATGTTTGCCCATAGAACGGCATCACTTCCTGTTTTAAGAAGCAGAAAAATATTAAGAGCCTTCCAGAAARCTCATTAAGAAACTCAACATTCTTCTTAGACATCAAATAAGTTCTCAAAAAAAATATTGTTTTCTTAAGAGTTAAGTGTAAATGMATAAAAACCAGACAAATTCAATTTCCCTTCAATTAAAGAGGATTTTTTTTTTAAAAAGTCCAGAGTAAAGGTTTTTGGAGCCAAATGTGTTTTGGGGTTTTAAACAAGACTGAATTTTTAAGAGTCTAAGACCCCGGTGCAGGGTTGGGCCCTATTCTTAGATGGTGTCAATACACAGTGCTCAAACCATTGCCCCATGAATTGCCAGTGGAGAAAACTGGGCTTCCAGAAACTCACAAAGCACCTTATAAGAGTCCAGCGGTGGCTGGTCTTGACCATCACCTGATAGAACAACTTAACCTTGAGATCTTAGAGCAGCCACACTAGGCCAGAAAGAAGGTCAAAGAGTCCAGCCACCTGCACTCCAAAATCAGACACAGGAGTGCATAACCTGGCCAGGACGAATTTGGGATTGGAAGAGAATGTTGCCATTGTAACTCAGTTTACACATGAAAAGATTAAAATGGCATGTGAGTAGCAGAAGCCAGGGGACTTGCCCAAGAAACAGTAGTTGCTTTGAGGTGCAGCCAGGACTAGAAATGCTGCATGTGAATTCTCAGCCACACTCTTTCACAGAAAGGGGGTCTCAAGTCTCTGGGATCCATGCATTTTGGTCAGAATGGTTTCTATAAATCTATTTCTAACCCACCGTTTTAATTTTTTGCATATTTTAAATTGTAAAAATAATATATACTAATGATTAAGGAATAATATGCTCCCTGAATTTATGATATGAAAGATACACATCTACTTTTCCATATTCAAAGGTAGCTGGTTTTAACTTGTATATACCTCTACAAATTATTTCGACGTAAAAAGATCATACATACATGTGCTTAGATTTCTTCCATAAACAGACTGACTATGGAGCTTGTAATTTTTAATTTTACACATAACTATATTTCAGTGAGAGCTTTCTAAATCAGCGTCTATAAGAATTATTTTATTCCATTTAACATTGGCATGGCATCCTCTTGTATATATCCTCCCTTATTATTCATCTAGTACCATCCTGATAATAAATGTCAGCAATTTTTCATTTTTTGCCATTATAAAGCTGATAAGCATCTTGTAGCTACATCTTAGGTATCTGAATGAACACAGATAAGGGTAAGGCAATCACCCTTTCTAACATGGCACATTATTACTTTCTCTATATCTTCCTTGTTCACTTACATCACTCTGGTAAGAGACGCACTATTTTCATTTGAAGATCTTTATGTAGGCACAGGCTTGAGAGTCTAAGTTGATTGTTCATTTGTATTTCTTCTTCTAGTATCTTTGTTCATTTTCTATCAAGTAATCTTTTTTTATTGATCTGTAAGTGGTCTTTGGGCCTGACAATAAGTCTGAGACACAGTCTCTGAGAGCTCTCATTTACCTTTCTAGTTTGCCTGTTTGTTTTGTGGTGCGAGTGAAGAAGCGAGCACCTTGGCTATGCTGCTCTGCCCCTAAGCCACAAGGGGCCCTGTCTTTTTACTTTACTTTCTGTGTTAATATAGATATTGGAGACCTGGAGAGAGAAAGGAGGAGGAATTTCCTTGACTCAAGCTCTGGATTTCGAAAAATGTCTACATAAGGGGCTGGTATCACCTCAGATGGAGAGGCTGCAGATCTCTATACCATTGTGACCTTGGGATATTATGCCTAATGTCTCCATAGCATTAAGCTAGGTATAAGTAGTCCCTCCAAATAGGCATTGCCTTCTTTGGAATCACGGATCATCAGAACTCAAAATAAGGAAGTAGAGAAACTTCTACTCTCTAGAAATCTCAAGAAGTGGAGACATCTTGTTTCCGTTGACAAAGGTGGGTCATTTCTAGAGCACTGATGTTGCTAGTACTATTCACCTTGAGTGAATGAATAAATGATTGAGTATGAATGAAATGGTAAGTATCTAAATAAGAAATGACTCTATGGACATATACGTTTCAACCCAAACATATGCTTCTGTGGATTATAACAGAATCAACATAAAGACAAGTTAGAAACTGAGTAATTTTTAACATTAACCTGATTGTTTTCATCTTTTTACTGCATGAATGGTAGTATACAATTGCCCACTTTCAGACTAGGTCTCCTTTCCACACAAAATCAACGAATTCATGAATATTCAGATTGAGAAAATCTGCATCTGGAATGTTAGATTCTAGTAGATTTGTGAAAGTCACACGTGTCTAGAAAATCAAGGTTAAAGCTCCCAAGGCACCCGTAATTCAGGCTTCTTGCATGCGTGCACTGAAATGTTACCTAAGGTCTTTCAGGACCTCAGATGCAAAGCTCCGACCAAGTAAATGGGCCTGCTCTTGGGAAATCTTTCCACAGTACTCAAGTCAGTGTCTTCCTTGAGGTTTTGAAAACTTTCATACTCTGAGATTTTGATCATAAAGTAAATGGCAGGGATGTTGTTTCCTAAAGATAGGAAAGACCTTAAAGTCTTCTGGTTTGAGTGACTTTGAAAGAGCTAGAAAGTGGAAGTGCTGGAAGTGCGCTCTACCTTCGGTCTCAGCCCCTCCTGGGATGACGGACAAAAGTCTCTGAATCTTGGTTTGATCAGATGAAATGTCAGTGCTTGGAATGGCGGCAATGGGCCAGACCTCCTCATGAGAGAAGGTCACACTTCTCTGGATTTCCATAGAAGTTTGATTTGAGTCTCAGGAAAAAAAAAAAAAACTTCCTTTTTTTTCATGGTCAGTACTACCATTTGTTGACTGGTAAAAAGAGCTGCCCTTGTCACTAGGATAGCCCTCCCAATTAGAGAGATAGCTCAGGGTGAGATCCCCCAGAACACTGGGCAAAAGGTCATATTTGAGGGAGCAAATGCAACGAGCAATGTTTTTAAACATTTTTCCACAGTTTTGAGGATCCAATCAAGTCCTGTGCGTACTCTGCACATGCTTAACCCCTGAGCCAAATTCAGTCCTTGAGTTTTTGAAATATGGTCTTGGCATGTAGCTCAGTCTGACTTTGAAATCACTGTGTGTCTTGGGCTGTCCTTGGACTTGGGATACTCCAGTCTCTACATGATAAGTGTTGAGGATGCAGGCAAGTGTAATGCTCCACTCTTGGGTAATCATATGTTTATCAGACCCAAAGAGATGGAATTTTCCCTCCCCGACTCAATGTCTGCTTACTAAGCACCATCTTGCAGACCTTTCTGCTTCCTCAAACTCATCACTTGCTGTCTAGTCCTGATGATTTACTAGAAGCTTCTAGTTGAGTTTCTAAAAACCCCTGTCTTCTCCATTGACTGAAGGGATTTGTACAGCTCTGACGACTATCATAAAAAAATTTTAAAATCATTATTTCCTATTGTATATTTTATAAAACCCGAGTTCTTTATCACAATATTTAAAGCTTTCCATATTCTACTTCTATTTAATCTTTCCACCTCCTCCCGAATGCATTTCCTCTCCAAAGCCCTTGATCATATTACCATGTGCAAGTCTATCCATACCTCAAGGCCAGCTTCCAGATTTACTTATGCCAATAAGTGCAACGGCTGCTGTGTGCAGAAGCAGGCATTTCTGCAATAGGAAAGACTGGGCTCAAAAAACCCAGCTAGGCTGCACGTTAGCCATAATCTTGGGGAAGTAGCCTCGCCTCTGAATTTCCCTTCGGTCTGTGGGAGATGGAGCTGTGATGGTATAAACTCTCATGGGGTGCCGCGAGGATGAATGCCAAAGACCAAGAAACTGCACGTGCAACTCTTCTCATTGCATCTTTGGGTGCGTGTGTGCAGTTCGGGTTGTCCTTTGCTTGCACGGGCTGCCATGACACCTAGCAATATCATTGGCACACACAGCTCATCCTCTCGTTGAGGATCCCAGACAGGTCACCAAGTCTGACTCTGAACAGCAATCGTGCAGTTGCATTGATATGCTTGGTCAGCGGACAGTGTCCACTTCACACAGAATACTGGTATTCTAGAGATTGCTACGTCTCAAAGATGCGAGACCCAAGAGTGACAGCAAGGGGAATGGATGGTGATTCCTTTTATTACCTCTGGAGAAACAACCCGAAGAGCATTACCAAGTGACATCATTTGGTAACACCATCTATTAATGAAGTGACTAACATGAATGGCAAGAACATGGCAGAAATGAAAGAAACAGAAAATGAAACAGCCTTATGCAGAGAAAAACACCTGCAGAACTGTGTAATAACTAGAAATAATGTATTATAGCCAGGCAGGATAGTGCATTCCTGCAATCCCAGCACCCAGAAGGTGGAAAGCAGAGGGCTCAGAAGTCCAGTGTCATCCTTAAATACATGGTGAGTTTGAGACAGCCTTTCCCCCAGACAAACAAAAGCATGCTGGACAGATGGCACAGTGGTTAAAGTGCTTGCCACACAAGTTTGAGAAACTGAGTTTGAATGCCCAGTTATATATAAAGCCAGAAAGACAAAGCACAAGTCTTTACTCCCAGGGACTCTGCTGTGAGATGGGAGGCAAAACAGGAGATTCTTTGGAAGACCCCGAGCCAGCCAGACTGCTGTATACAGTAGCTAACAGCAAAGAGACCCCATCTCAAACAAGGTGGGAGGTGAGGACTGACACTCTGGGTCATCCCACTACCTCCATGTGTGCGCCCATGCTCACACACAGACATCATACACACACACAAGAAAAACAACGAAAACAAAATGGTAGACAGACTTTTAAATTCCGTCTTCGAAAATTCATGTTATTCAAAACAAAAATATTATATGCCAACATCATTTAGCCAATCATCTAACTAAAATCCAGCAGTAGGCTTCTCATTCTAAATCCAGAAAGACAAATGATCTCATCTGAAAGCCTATCAAACTTTAGGTTGCGAAACTTTAGTTTGTTGATATTTTTATGAGGTTTAAAGTAGAATAAGGGGAAGTTTATTAATGCAAATATTTTGCTGAGATTTTTTGTTAGTGGGAGGGAATTGGACTAATGCTACATTTTTGGGGTGGGGGGAAGGTTTGATACCAAACAATTTTTAAAACCAATACCAACCTAACCACTCAACTTCAAACTAAAAAAGACACTGAAAATTTAAATACATCATATTTAATGGAGTTGTTAGTAAAGACTGATTGCTTCCCTGTTTAGAAAATATATCTAGTAGGTGTGTCCTAATATATCTGAGAGTGTTTTATTTAAAGAGGCAAAAATTCATTCTTTATGCCTGCCCACCATCAATAGAGGGACCTCTTGGTTATTTAAATAATGGTATATTTGGGGTAGTTTTTTGATAATAGAAGCTTTGCTTGTGTTGCATACAGTCAAAGCAGATTCATTTTGGAAAACAGTTGTGTTTTCCAACCCTATCTGGAATTTCGGACATTGTCACTTTTTGTCGCTGTTGTAGTGTTGTTGCTGCTGTTGTTGGCTGTGGTGGTGGTGGTGGTGTGTGTGTAGATGTAGTTTAAGATAGGAAAAATACATCTGCCACTAAATTACAGAGTGTCATCAGTTTAAGGTGCCAGCTATTTCATGGTTTCTCTGTGTGAAGCTCTTTCTGCAGTCTTGTATGATTCTTAACCAACGTGACAAAGGATGCCCTCGCACTATAGTGGAAAGAGCACCACTCTGCTTCTTAGGAGCCCCATGATTTTCACTTTGCGCCCTGTGATTGTGCACTTCCCACTTTGTGCCCTGAGCCTCCGTTTTCCTACAGGGAAAAATGGAAGTGTCAGGATGAACGTTCCCCAAATCTCTAAAATTGCAAATCTGTAAGTCTGAATAGTAGGAAAAGAAGGCTTTCTTGGTAGTTACTTCAGAGAGCAATAATGTGGCCACCTCATTTGCCCGGAGTCCTTGTGAATCTAGGTGATGCTGAGGTGGGGTACTGGAAGGGTGACAAGCCCACCTGGAGAGCAGAAGCCAAAGTTGCTCTTTTGGTGTGCTCCTTCTTGACTGCCTCTCCCGAGGGCTCCTTCCCAAGTTTCTCCTCTCTGAGGGCAGCAGCGTGCCCTCTGCGTGGCATAAGGCTCTCCTCTGGTTCAGAGACCACAGCTGCAGCCCCATCTTCACCCTTTCCTCTGCCATCCTTTAGAGGTTCTGCAGAAGGGCTATCTCCAGTCCTTATTAGCAGTGTCACTCTGGTTCTCCTGCCTGCTCCAGCACCATCACGTGAAAGCCCTAAAACATATTCTACATGTGTCTATCACCTTCTCTAGAGCCATTCAACTGCTGTTTTCCCAAAGACATGAAGTAGAGCCTTAGGCACGAGAAGTGCATCACAAACACAAAGCAAAGTCATGAAATATGGGTAATGATAAATTCAGACTTATACTCTACTGTTGTGACCAGCAAACCTCTTCTAGTTCTAACCCATGATGAAGTGCGGTGAACATGCATCCACCTAAAGTAGCAGATTTTATCTCATCCTTATGTTGGCTGTAGACCTACTTTGCAGATGAGAAAACTGAGACTAGGACACACACACAGTAAGTAATAGAAATGAGGGTGAACCCAGGCTTTCTCCGAGTCCTTCCTTGCTCGCTTTCCTCATTTCTCAATTTTCTGCACCGGTCTAACTCCTCTCTGGTTCATACCCAATCTTTGATGGTGCACTTTACATTCATGCCTCTACAGATGGCATCAATCTGATCAAAGGAAGCCTGCCTAGAACGAAGACGGGGTTTTGAAACCAGGTCATTTCTTCAAGCAGTGAGCAGTATCACGTGCTTTCCAACACTGATAATATCACTGTGGGGAGCAGGGGTGGGGTAGGGCGTTGTTTAACATTGCAGGTTAACTTGTCTAAAGCTGAAGAAGAGCAACCAGATTATGAGGCTCTCTGTGTGAGTTCTCCCAAGAGACATTCTTGGATAGGTAGAGAACATAATTTGGAAGGACAACACGATGGGGGTTTCTAAAGCCAAAGGGTTCTGTGAGCGCTGCTGTAAAGAAAACCAGACTTCCCCGGCATCCTGAGCCATGTACATCCTGGGCACCCAGACCCACTGGCATTTTCAAATTTGATGATTGAGGAAGATGCACACAGGTGCATAAAATCGCATAGTAGGAATCACTCAAAGCTGATTTCTCCAGGTGGTTCAATCTGGCAACTCACACTCTGAGTTTATGTCTACAAATTGGTGTCTTCTGACCTCTGTCAGCATAGGGCAGGAGAGTGGGCTAGTGGATCAGCAGCTGGAAACACAAGTGTAAGGCACTCCCAGGGGATTTTGTTATTATGAAGATTGAGGCTCAAAGCAGTTTAATAGCTGTGAATTCATACATCAAGATCAGAAGCTGGTTGACCTTTCTTCCAATCCAGTACCTGCTAGTATTTATGCCAAGCATGACACTGAATCATCCTGTAAGTGGGGGCTGCAATCCCCAAGTCTAAAGGTTACATGTAAACAGGAGCCCATAGCATCTACATAGCTAAAATGCTGAAGGCTACACTAAAGACCTAATCTTCCAGAGCCTTGGCATAAGAAGAGTTTGAAAAGAAAGAGATTGACCAGATTGACCTATAGTGGCTGTGGTGTTGAGTCACCTAGGTAAGAAGCAAGGTGATCCTTGGGAGGCTTTGGAGGGGCTTGTGGGCCCCAATCATTGATCCTACAAGAGTCCACACTCCCATCTTCGGTACGAAGTGCCAAACTTCTGGTCTAAGGCTGCTCTCAATGCCTGCCATGGCCATCCCAATGTGTGCATAAAGCAAGGTTAACACATCTGGGTATACAGACCACAGCTTCCTCCAAGGCTCAGGGCCTGTGTTTAGAGGTCTGAACACTGCATAGATATTGCTTCATTTCTCTTCAGAGTGTCCACATCAAGCCTCTGGAGCTATATTGCCACCCTTCTGAATCCAAGGGGAGTCTGGGGGGGGGGCGAGTAGAATCTGTTCTGAATGGGGATGTGGAGGTTCTATGAGGAGCATCTGGTTACTGAACTTGGGGATGTAGGCACTTGCCTGAATTCACCAACAGGAAGCAAGGGACCCGGTGAAAAGGCCCGGTGGTGACCTCCATTCTCAGGTCTCTAGAGCAGGGCTCTCACCCACCCATTCAAGTCTGATAAAACCGGGCCTATTAGATGGTCTTAAAAACCCTTCCACTCAGTTATTTCATCTGTTTTCAAGTTCCTGCAGATGGTGCCTTTTACCTAAGTCAGCATGTTGAAAGAGAGAGAGAGAGAGAGAGAGAGAGAGAGAGAGAGACAGAGAGAGAGAGAGGAGATGACTTAGAAAATAAAAACACTTTGTCCCCACCCTGGAGATAAGAATCTGTTGACTTCTCAGCCCAACACCTTAGTCTCCTCTCAGTCAAGTCATGGGTAGGAAGTCCATTCCTCTGAGTTCTGGAGGATGGCGGGCTCTGCCAGTCCCCCACCTCACCAGCCTGATGCTTTTTCCAGACCAACTCCTGCTTGGTGTTGTATGGCAGCCTTGAAGCTCTCATTCATTCTCCTAAGTCCTCTAAGGCTAGTCACGTAAGGGGGTGTCCCTCTTCTCTGCTCCTAGCCCCACTTCCCCCTTTCTGAAGAGTCAGCCGTTCTGAAGCGTGACAGGGAACCCAGACTCACGGGTCTTCTGGGCTGCCCTTTGCAACCTGGACCCAGGCGGGGCGGCGCAGATTGGGGGTGGAATCGACAAGACAGCCCCGGGCCACGGGCTGAGAACCAGCCATCGCAGGCGGGTGGTTATAAAGGAGTTTAATTCTTACTGAGAGGACAGCTCCCGGAACCCTTGTTTTGAAGCTGGCGCATGCACAGAGTGCTAGATCTGGGGTTCAGGGGAGCGGCGGAGCCAGGAGATTCCCAGCCAAAGGAGCTGCGAGGCGGACGTTAGTCCCGGCAACCGGCGCCGGCAGAACGCCGGGCAGCAGCAGTGTGAGGGGAAGAGAAACCAGTCTGGCTGACGTGTAAACAGGGGCTTCCATCTGGACCCGCCGCCTTAGCCCGGTCCTCAGACAACACTCTCTTGCACCCCTCTCCACCTCCAGTTAGCCCTGTAACTGGCTCCGGGGATTGGGGACCCCAGCTAGCGACGAACGCTGCCCCTGCCCGCGCC
>LOEQ01004896.1:59712-72368 GCA_001685075.1 Bramus lutescens | reverse complement strand
GGTTGCTGGGAATTGAACTCAGGACCTTTGGAAGAGCAGGCAATAGCTCTTAACTGCTGAGCCATCTCTCCAGCCCCGGGCCAAAGATTTTTATCAACCTCAGCTCCATTCCTTCAATTCCCTCAGCAAGATTTTTTTCTTAGTTTCATTTTAAAATAGATATCAAATAATAATAATTAATTTTGTTAGATAATCCATGCTACCTATTCTAGCTAAAATTCTCATAACTCTGTATCTAGTCTAATCTGAAGCTCTTATTTTTCGGAGGGGGTGGGTGGGATGTATTTTCCATGGCTCTCTCTGTATAAAATTGTGGAATGAACCTTTTTCAAAAATTCCAGCATAATTCTAGAAAAGGCTGCTTTTTCTGACTGAATAGTGCAGTTGGCTCATTCATTCCTGTATGTGTGTTGGGAGGGAGGGGCAGCCTACAGAAAGGTCCTGAGCAATATCAATTTGTTATCACAGAGAAGGCAAGAGATTGCAACATGTATGTTATCTTTGCTTCATCAATCAGGCCTTACTCAAGCCTGAAAAGGAAGAAAGAGAACAGAATTAAAAGAAAGCACTAGGTTCAGGACCTCTTGTAGGAGAAAAATCACCATTACTGAGAGGTCATCAGCAACTCTAAAGGGTTCAAAGCTTGATTTCAAAGAGCAAGAGAAGCGGTCCACCCGTTCGAGCTCTGATGGAGAAGATGACTGCATTCATTGAAACTGAAACAGTGCCCCAAACCTTGGGAGGACATGCCACACAACCACAGAGCACAACCCCTGAAGCCACTCAAAATAACAAAGAGCAGGACTGTCCGAATATTGATGCTAGATTATTTGCCCCTGACCTTCCTTCGTGAGCTCAACTGGGGTGGGGTATGAGGAGCAGGAGAGAAAGAAAGAAAAATCTGGATAGAAGCAACCCAGTGTCAATTATATTTGACATGGAGTCTCTTGCATTTGTATGCGTGAAGTTTGTTGGATATGTAGATATTATCCCTGATATAAGTGTCTGAGGATATTCTTTGGAGAAACAAGTAAGATCCACTAGTCCGATACGTTCTTGCCATTGCTTCAGTGACCTTCAGCTTTAAAAGACAGGAGTTATAGGTGGGT
Organism: Bramus lutescens; assembly: GCA_001685075.1. Taxonomy (NCBI): domain Eukaryota; kingdom Metazoa; phylum Chordata; class Mammalia; order Rodentia; family Cricetidae; genus Bramus; species Bramus lutescens. Next base: position 71,259 of record LOEQ01004896.1, on the reverse strand, counting down.
GGGTTGGGGTGGGAATAATGGGCTCCAGATAAACACTGTCTCTCCATATTCCTTCATTATATGTCACAGCTGAACACAAAACAATGTGCTCAAGTTAACACAATAAACACTGGGACTCACAGCCTTGAGTGTCCCTCCGAGGGAACCTGGTTTTCCTAGATAAGAGATCAAGCATGAAAGGCATGCTTTCAGTTTCTTGATGTATGTTTTTAAATCAGATTCTGGTGAACTACGTGTCTCTTAGATTTTTGGGAATTCTAAGAGAGGAAAAGGGGGACATATATTTACATTAAAATTCTGCTTTTTTTTTAAAGTTATCAGACTTGGCGGGGTGTGTGTAACACATTTGCTTCAGAATGGTGGGCACTTGGGAAAGAAAAAGTGGGGGAAGGAGGTTAGATTTCCCTCTATCCAGTATGCAAACTCCATCTCAGGCAAATGGTCTTTAACTGTTGGTTATACCTAACTGAAGGTGTCTGGAAGGAAAGGATGGCTGTGAATGATCTGAGAGGATCTTGTTCTTCAATTGTGTAAGCCCGCCTCTGTCTCTCCTTCTTTCTTCACAAGCTCCTGCCTTGTGAAGTGAGTTGGTGGCCAGGCGAGGATGGTGCACACCTTTAATCCCAGCACTTGGGAGGCAGAAGCAGGTGGATCTCAGTGTGTTCAAGGCCATCCTGGTCTATAAAGTGAGTTCCAGGACAGTCAAAGCTACTCCGAGAAACCCTGTCTTGGGGTGGGGGTGGGGTGGGGAGAAAAATGGGTTGGTTCCTATGGTTGCAGGAGCATGCTTGTTTTTAAATAGAGGCCTCTATCAACTCAGCTGGCCACCTCTGCTAGCTATCTTGTTCCTTCGAAGTTCACATCCTGTACATTTTAACTAGTACTTTTATCTAAATGGTCCCAAACTGTGAAACATCAGAACCAAGGGGGAGTGAAAACCTCAGAGGCCAGCACAGGCAAGGGCTCAAGGGTACTTCTAGCTCCAAGCTTGGGGAGCCTGACCCCCATTCTGCTTTTTACATGCTCTTATTCCTAGCTGATTCCAGGGTGCTGTCAGGGATGAGGGCCGAGGGCCCTCAATTTGCTATGGCAGTGAGACGCATGGTGAAAGTCCCGCAGTTGTTTGGAGGGATTTCCTCCAGAGGACTGGCCTGGGTGGATGATGGTCACGGTTTTCAGTTGGGCACTCTTTTCCATTTGGAACCAAACTGAAATTTGGTTTGTATTTCTAGAAGAGAAATGAGCCCTGGCTGTGGGGCCCAGAAGCCGGTCGGATGATAAGCACTTGCAATCTTGAGCGCTTATCTTCGCCTGTATCTGGCCTTCTTGCATTTATAAAGTAAATCGGGAAATCTCCCCACAACAGGCTTTCCTGTGGAGGCTGGCATTTCCTGCCCTCCCCAGCGGGGACAGGAATGGAGGGAACACAGGGCTGAAACTCAGGCCTTCTCGTTGCAGCTCCTCTGTAACCGCTTAACTGCTGCAGGGAACGTGGAAGTCACCGAACCACAATGCACTGGGCTCGAGCTGTGGAGGCAGACGTGGCCACACAGCACCATCCTTGCACAAAATGAGAACACACACACAACACAAAAGCACATTTAGCGTATGTGTGTATGTATGTGTGTATGTATTACTTGGGGGAAATGGTTAATATTAATCAAATGAAACTGATCTGCTACTGAAAAACTGCCATTAAATTGATTAAAGTTAAAGTATATTTTAATGTACTGGGGAAATAACATAAAATCCTGATTAAACATTTCTTCCTGCTAGAGACAGGGTGTCATTATATAGTTCTGGTTGTACTGGAACTCATTATATAGACCAGATTGGCCTCAAAACTCAGGGAGATCGTCTGCCTGTCTCTGCCTTCCAAGTGCTGGGATTAACTGTGTGTGCCACTATCTGGCATGGTTAAATATTTTTTTTAATTATAATCTATGTTGCCTTTATAAAGGGAATAGACCCTTCACACCCATTCGCGTTTATCTTAGTGCATGTTTGATTCCAATATGACTGAATTTGCTATCGGAGATCACGCTAACAAAAAGGCAAAGGCCTCATTTCTCTCAGAAGACATGAGTTGGGGCAGAGTGGCCTCACTCTCCCATCATAACCCCTCATAACACAGCTGGTGCCACTGGGAGGATCTGACAGAAACTTGTGCCCAGTTTCTAGATGATCAGAGTATCGAACGTGAACTGTTTCTTTGTTGTTGAAAATGATTTAAGTATGTATTTCATTGCTAAGCATGGTGACCATTGTCACTATCTTTAGCTTGCTGAACACCCAGTGTCCCAAGCAAATCCCACACCTGAGCATCATCAGGGAGTTTATGGAAGCTTGTGCAGCAGTGCAGCCCAGGGAGAGCCCGCTTGGCCTGTGTAAGTTCTGCTCTTCTGTTCCCCGGTTGAGTTGCTCTGGACTCCGATGCCAGAGCTGACTGCATAGCTGCTGTCTCTGATGGTTGGTGGCGGAGGCTTCCCTAACAATGCCGGTTCCCTGTTTTTCATTATGTCCGGCTCATTTTTCATGCTTACAACTTTCAGTGTAAGTCAATGAATAAACAAAGGATTTAGTGTCATCCTTTATTTCCCTCCTTTACAGCCCGGGAAGGAGAGTTACAAAGACAGGACGGAGGGGTCACACACCCAGCTTTGTTTCTGAGCCACGCAGCCTCGGTGCCCTGCTCTGGCTCAGCACTGGTTCGAGGTTAGCCACTGAACTGTAGACTCTGAGCTGGTTTTCCCCGCTGCGGTCCAGTGTTCCGTCTAAAATCCACCTTGCATTCAATGGTTATAGATGTCTTAGGTCGCTGAGGTCTGTGGGTCCTTCACTCTTTCCTCCCTTTTCATGACTTTGATATTTTGGAGCATATTAGGGGAACATGCTGAGAGACCACACTCTACAGGTGTTTGGATTTGTCTGGAGTTTATTTATAATCGAACCAAAGTTATGCCGTTTGGAAGGGCACTACTGAGGTGAAGCCCTTTTTGTGGCATGTTAAGCCAGGAGTGCAAGACCCTGATCTGTCTTCGTTGTGTTTGTAGCGTTTGGCTTTGTGTTACTCTCGCACAATGCTTAGGATAGTCACCTGACAAAGGAGAGTGTGGAGTTCACAGTTCCGGAAACTCCAGGCTATAGTTAAGAGGTTCCTGCTTTGGGGGTCTAGCAAGGGCACTGAACTACAGCAGTGGAAAATGGGCATGGACGGAACTAGGAAGCAGAGAGAAGAAAGTCGTGATTGAAAACGTGACAACCCCCTGCCACAGAGGACCTTGCCAAGTGTTCTACTCTCTCCCACTAAAGGACCATGGCATCTCTTTGTAGGACTCCAGAGGCCATCCCTTTAGCACATTAACTCCTGAGGAATGCTATCTGTATCCAAACCATAGCAGCAGTAATGCTAACCTTGATTTTTGAACAAAATGCTCCTGGCCAAGATTCTTTATTATAAACTTACTATTTTTTGACAAGAGTTTGAAAGAAGATACTTCGCAGTTGGCAAATACTTTTGTGGGGAGACAAATGCCCGTTTCTCCTTACTTTTTCTTTGCCTCATTGAGTTTAGCATTTGTTGGTGGGTTTTACATTGAGAAATAATTACAGCGGTGTTTTAAGGGTGAGTTCACTTATCCCTCTACAGTTGTTCTTTGGATCATGTTTGTATGGAAGAGTTGTTCTGGGCCAAGCACGATGCTTCCCACTGCAATCCCAGTACTCAGTGGGGTAAGACAGAGGAGGAGAGCTCCAGACCAGCTTGGGATCCCCTGTCAAAATCCAAACAACAGAGAATTTTTCTTCCTTTCTCCTTTACAGATTTGTTTAACTCTCTGTTCCTATCTGCATAGATTCACACGACAAATAAACCACTATTTTTTTTTTGGATTCTAATCTATTACTGTCACTATTTATGTTGTTCCTTACCTTGTTTGAGGAGCTAATGTTTGAGCTGAGCTGCTGGCATCGTTATTTAGCAGGACATGAATGGTACAGCACTGAAAATATGGGTTCGTAAGACATTGAAGTACTAAGTCTCCAAAGTGAGACCTGGAAGTCCTACAATAGTGTGTGCACATAGATATTAATCTGTCTCTCTCTCTCCCTCTCCCCCATGTGAGCACACACAATATTTGTGTTTTTTTGATACAGGGTTTCTCTGTGTAGCCCAGGCTGTCCTGGAACTTACTCTGTGGCCCAGGCTGTCCTGGAACTCACTCTGTAGCCCAGGCTGTCCTGAAACTCATAGAGAATTGCCTGCCTCTGCTTCCTGAGTGCTGGGATTGAAGGCACGCAACACCATGCCCGGCTTGTCTCTATATTTTAATTATATCTGTTCTCCTTCTCTTTTCTTTTCAGGCTGGGTTTCTTGTAGCCCAAGCTGGTCTCGAACTCACTCTACCAATTGAGCTATGGTCCCAGCATTAACTTTTCTTTGTAAAATAAAGCTCTCTAGAAATGTGATTATATATTAAGGACTCAAAATGGAAATGACTAATAGAGTTATCAGGGGCCACTGGTGATTTCTATTACATCAGAAGTGCGCTTCGGTGGCAGAAGCCCAGCTTTGGGCAAACGGTTCTGGATTTGTGGCACATCTGTGCTCTTCACCGCCTGCAGGACTCTGGCCTAGCTGCTTATCTGACATTCCCAAGCCTCCATTCTCCTATCACAAGAGTAAGAGTTGGTGACAGCCACCATATCTAAGGACTATAGTAAAGATCAAGTTATTATATATAGAACTCTACTTTTAGCATTAGCCATATTAATACATATTGACATTAAAGTCCCCAGGGTACAATTCATTTAATTAATGAAATACGGCTGCAACAAACTGTGAAGCAGTCAGTTTTGGTCACACTGGCCTAAGTGTACATCACCAGGAAAAAATTCAGGGAAAGAAAAATCCCAAATCCTTTACATCAAAGTCAGTGCCCGCACAAAGGGAGCGTTCATAAATTTTCATTTACCAGGAAACCCGAAGGTATGAGTGATCGGTTGCGGATTCACTGTCACACCGAGTCAGGCAATGTGATAAGCAGCCTTGCTCCAGAGCTGTGTATTAATGCAAGAAAACATTTGGTTCCTGGGCACAGCCCCTCAGGCATGAGAGGGGCAGCAGTTGTGTTTGCCTTCTAGAATCCATCTTGTCCAGCTGATAGACTGTCCTCTTTACTCATTTAAATATAAGTAGTATTAGTATAATGTTCACATCTTCATGACTTTTAGATGGTTGCAGGAAAAGCTGTTGCTTTTATTGGCTCCAAATGCTCATCTTTTAGCCACAGAAAAGATCTCTGGCATGGTTGTAGCTGGAGAAAGTTGTCGTCATCACCCGGCACATAGGATTGTATACTTTGGGATCCGTGCGTGAGAGCGGCTGGAATCTGAGGAGAAATGAAAAGCTGTTTGCATTCAGAGCCTCTGAGTGCTCAGGAGGTATGTATGACCCTACACCCTGACTCAAGCAGGAGTTTGTGCGTCTCTTGACCACGGGGAGCCAGGTTTGCTAGGAGCTCAGGTCTTTTAAGAACCTTTAAAAGTTTAGAGCAGGATAGACCGGAAGGGATCGCACAGGCTCAGGGGAGATTTAGAAAACACTGTACCAACACAGCTGGAGACCTTGGGACCTGGAAGAGCACAAAGCAGGCTGGGCTATTTCCATGGTGGGTGAGTTTGAGCCTGTCTTCTCCAATTCCATTTCCTGCCTCTAACTGCCACAGCTTGATCGTTGAGACTTAGCCACCCGTGACTGCTGAGGGAAATAGGGGGAAAATTGAGCGGCAGCAATCATCTCCTCTCCAGGCACAGGGCGAAGTGGGAGATGACTGAGCCCCGAGCAGGGCCCATCAGTCACCAGCACAACCGTTAGTCTTGAAACCCTTCAGGTTTGGCTTGGGAATGCTGTGAGCCTTGTGGGGAGCTATTTCTGCATGACAGGTCTTTTACTTTGCACTTAGGGATAGAGAAGGACAGAAGCAATGCACAATCAAAGGACAATGTTTAAGTTCTAGGGAGGGAGCCAACCAATCAGTAGGTAGAAATGAGACCAGGAAGGTAAAAGGCAGGGTTTTTGCCCTGGTTGTGCTGGTTAATGGATTGTCTTATCTGGGCATTCACCTCTGCTTTTCAATTATGAAAGTCATGTTCTGTCTTTCAGGCCTCAGTTTTTCTAGTCTTGTAAGTGGGAACCTTCCACTGAAAGTAGACTGAGCTATTATGAATGGTGATGTCCTGAAGAGTATATCCCAGGTTCATGTGCAGTGAGCCCTTAAAACCTGATTAAAAACAAAAACAATTCCCCAATTGCTAAAAATACCCTGTTGACACAGGCCTGTCTGCACCCCCTGATCTTGCATTTTTACGTACAACAATTTATGTTTTTCCATTTTCGTTGGCTAGGGTTCTGTGTTTTGAAGGTAAGGTGTGGGGAGTCCTTCCGAAGTTCAGTGGGAGACAGGGAATCGGATATCGTTTTTCTCTTTGGAAGCGACTTTCATCCAGATTTAGAAAAAAAATGTTTAGGCTCCACTTGCTACTGTAACCTCTAGTCCTCTGCCAAGTGGCAACACAACAAAGCCAGCCTTCTTTTCAAGTTTCTGGTTAATAAAACAACACAAGGCAAGACAAATAAACAGAAACAGAAGGCTGGGGTTCACATAACTTAGTGTTCACATGTGTAGAGCTAGGCCCAGCCTCTGCTTGGACGGCAGATGATGTGTCCGTTGGCCACCCTCCCGAAGATGGACTTCGAATATTGAGGCCCTGCTTGTCTTCACACAGATGCAAGGGGAGTCTGGGAGACTTGCACAGACCCATGGCCTCATTGTGGTTTGTTGTTGCTGTTTGCCGTGTCTTCCAGCTCTGGGATCTGTGCTCATGAGAAAGTTCAGTGAGTGCCTTCATCTCCAGGCCACAGTTATAGAGGTGCTGGTTGAGAGAGTGCACTCGAATGGACCGGTGGCATGGCATTTGGGAGACTGACACATGGCATATTTTCATGACAAGGTCAAGCTCCTTTCCTGTTTGTGATATCCCCTCTTAGAAATCACTTGTGAGTCAGGTGAGAACTTGGGGATTCTTTCTAGAATCTGGAGGTAAGGGGTGTAGAGGAGTGGGCTGTACTTATCAGTATGATGCAGGGTTCTGGAAAATTCATGGAGTTCTTGCAGCTGCCTGGTCCCACGATTAGCTGCAGGGCTTGGGAGGGGATCTGAGTATTATTGGGAGGTATAACCCTTGCTTCCATCCCTCCCATTTTATCCCTTGATGGGGGGAAAGAGCTCATTCCATCTCTGTTTTCTACCGGGAATCATGGGGGAAGTGACTTTCATTACAGGACTACATGCAAACTCCCAGTATTTCCCAGCAGTCTCTTCTGATGTGTGAAGGGGATTTCTCAGCTCTCCATGGCTGCTCTCAGGAGACATCTTCAGGCCATTATGAGGTAGTAGCTGTGGACCAGCTGCTGCTAAGCCCTGGAAACAAAGAGTAAATCCAGCACTTGAAGAAGGAATAGAGATTTATAATGTTCCAAAGGAGAAGCTGTTCATACAAAGGGGGGGGCAACTTCCTTGCAACGTGTTAAATAACAAACGGCGGGTGTAGAGTGGCTTTATGTTCCAAGGAACAAATGAGATGACAGGAGACACGGGGTGGTGAGGTTTGGGGGGACACCTGCCCCGTCATGATTCGACTGCGTGGAATTTGCATCTTGAGGTTCTCATGCCTTTTGTTTTTCTTTACCCTGAAGTGTGGCTTCTCCTATTTTTGGTCAGTTTTTATAGGACCCCGCCTGGGGGGAATATAGCTCCTGTGTTTCTCTCAGAATCCCCGTTGGGTCTCACTTCCTTAGTGAGTGTTTTTTCAGACCATGTACGACTCAACAATCTGAAAGTTTGACGATGTCCTCAGCTGGAAGCGGACATTGAACCATGTGCCTCATACGCCTGCTAGGGAAGTGCTGTGCGACTGAGCGATCCCCAACCCTAAAAAACTTTTATGTCTTAAACATCTATGGGGTCTGGAGGCTGAGCACTGACAGAGCTCCCCGCCTGTCCTGTACTGTGGGCTGGTGCGCAGCTCTTTCCTACGTTATCTGCTCCCTAGGGACCCTCGAGCCAGCCTCTGCTCCAGGCATAAGTAAGATTTGGCAACCTGAATAGAGCAAGCCCATTCTCCCCACAAACGCTTGGCTCAGGAGCAGCTATAATAATTGCTGTGTAGTGGCTTTGACAAATAGCACAGGCTGTCAACACCTTCCTCACTTCTATGTGGGTGTGCACATGCGCTTGTGGAAGTGTACGAGTGTTTGTATGTCCGTGTGTGGAGGTCAGCAGTTAGTGTAAGGTGGCTTTCTCAATTGCTTTCTGCCTTTGAGGTTTTTTGTTTGTTTGTTTTTCATTTTTTGAGACAGGGTTTGTTTCTCACTGAACCTGGAGCTCATTAGCTCAGCTAGACTGACTGACTAATGAACTCTAAGGATCTGCCTGTCCTATCAGGCAACACCAGGGTTACAGATGTACTCTATCATGCTTGGCTTTATAGTGGGTGCTGGGGATATGAACTCGGGTCCTCATGCTGGCACAGCGGGTACCTTATTGACTGAACGATTCTCCCAGCTCCTTATTCTTGCTTTTTAGCACTAAAATGAAAAGAGAGTGCGTGTGCATTCAAGTGTGTGTGCATACCTGTGCATGCATGTGCATGTGTGTGAGTGCATGCCTATGCATGTGTGTGCATGTATGTGTGAGTGCAAGCCCGTAGATGTGTGTGGATGTGCATGTGTGTGTGTGCATGCCTTGTGTGTGTGTGCATGTGCATGTATATGTGGTTGTGCATGTGGATGTGTGCATGCCTCTGCGTGTGTGTGTGTGTGTTTGTGTGAGCTCACGCACTGGTGCCCATGCACTGAAGTCAGAAGAGGGTGTCAGCTCTCTTGGAGTTTCAGTTACAGGTGTTTGCAGGATGCCAGGCTTATTACTTGGGTGCTGGGATCTGAACTCCAGTCCTCAGGATTTCACAGTGAGTCCTCTCAACTCTTGAGTCTTCTCTCCACCCCCCATCCGTGTTTTCCTTCACTTTTAAGAAGAACAGTAAGTTGTTACCATCTCTCTTCCCTTTCCCTTCCCTCATTCTGTCCCTCCTTCTTTCGCTCTGTCTCCTCCTTGGTGTTCACTGGCGACTGTCCTCTGATCCTAAAGGAGGCTCCCTTGAGAACCAGGTTGCTGCCCAGACAAAGGCTGATAGAGACTGAGTCCTGGTTGTGTGTCCTTGGAGTCTTCCCAACTTCTATATGAATCCAGCTGAGGGGCAGATAAAGCTCATCGTTTTTCGAGCTGTTTGATAGGAGATGGCAGTCAGTGTGTTACAGATTAGAGGCAGTTGATAGAAACTGAAATCTTGCTCAGAGTCTAACTGGGCTCTCAGGTACCAAGTGTGTGTCTACTCCACCTTTGCATCTTGGTTTCTGAGGTAGAGGAGTGTGGCAACTTCCATGTTTGTCAGTCAGCTACATGTGTGAAAATCAAGTGAAAGCATGTCGGACCATGTGCTGTCACCCCATTTGTTAGTTCAGTCCCTTATCCTTCTATACTGACCAATGACAACATAGGACAACCTTTCCAAGAGATGATGATGTGACAGGCCCAATGCCGATGCTCGGATGGCCTCGCTCCTTTAATCTGCATTGCAACCCCACAAGTATGCAGTTACACGCCCAATTTGCAGAGCAAGATAATAATTAGAAAACTCAATAAACGCTTTCAGTGTTACTGCAACTGACAATGGTGGTGTTTACTAATAAATATTTCATAAACATTTGAGAATGATGCTAACTGCCTGAGGGTAAGTTCAAGAAACTGTCACTTTCCCAAAAATTGCTGCTGGTCTCAAACTTTGAATGAGACTTGCTCCAGCGTGAGCATTTCCTCGCCCAGGCATTCTTAGTTAGTCTCCTTTTACTGCCTCCTATTTATTTCCCTTCATGAGTAAGCACTGCACTTGTCTTACTGATAGAGGTAGTTTGGGCTGGTGCTGGTTTGCACCAAACCTACAAAAGTTTTTGGGGTGTGTGTGTGTGTGTGGTGTGTCGGATATCAGGTTCTGAGGTTGGCACAGCTTCTGTGTTAGAAGGGTGCTCTCCTACTTGTCTAGACAAAGACCTTTGTTCCTCCATAATTTTTATGTCACACCAGGAGATAATGTGCTGTTGGCATCTGATAGTAGAGTCCTGCTACTAACTAACTAAGTTGCTGCTAAATGTCCTCTCATGTGAAAAGTAGCCCCTAACATCAAAGAATTGAGCATCCTCAGACATTACCTGTGCTGAGGAAAATAAACTGGTTTAGACTTGCCAAGGACTAGTGTTGAGTTTTGATTTGTAGCCCCTGCTGCTTGATCAGTGATAGGGTAGATTGTCTTGACCTAGGGTGCTATGGAGTGTCCTTGAGTGTTCATAAAATGAGGCCCACATTGGGGCTTAGTCCTGAAGGTGGCCAAGTGTCTTTCTACTAGAGGAGAAACAGGCTTACAAGATGAAGAACTCTCACTTGAAAGAATTGAGGTTGGTTTATATACACCCCATGACTAGATTGGGTGGTCTCCAGTGCAGTGTGGTTAGCTGCAGGTAAAATTTAGGCCATAAAGACTCATCCCTCTCCTCCACCTTATCCTTTCAGGTGTACTTCTGTTGCCAAGACCTGATGGCTCCCAGCTCATTTCTGGTGTCATTCTCTTGACCCTTTAGGGTAAGGCCCTTTATCATGGTGCATCCTTCTTGTTCTTCTCAGACACACACACACACACACACACACACACACACTCACACACACAACATCTTACATACTTAGATTTGCTTTTCTGATACCCAGGATCTTCGGTTAAAGTTTAAAATAACAAAACCTTAAATCTTCTTTTCTCTTAATCCTTTTGGTATATGAGGTCATATTCTTCAATGCCATATGATGCTTCTGGGTGTTGAGGAGTTAAGATGGATGAGGAGGAAAGAAAGATAAAATCATAAAGATGGCCATGTCAAGATCTGATTTCATTGCATCAGAGAATTCATAGATTTTTCTCACTCAACTCTTTGGAGTTATAAAGGAGGTAGGAGTGGTAGAGAATGGTTTTATAGGTTTTGCCAGATGTTAGAGACATCTGGCAACTGGATGCTCATTTTTTAAAAAAAGAATTTTTGGTTGTTATGCTCACAGGATGGAGGTAGGGAGTTGAAAGCCTGCTTTTCTAGAGACCCTGAGACTGTATGGTTTTGAGGTTGAGGGTTAAAGGCACACTTCCCCCATCTCGTGCCTCCATTTCATTATTTGGCGGTGAAGCATTCCCTGTTTCTGATAACATGAGTTTCTAGCAATTCTAAACTATATATTGCAGAGTACTTATTGAATGACAGGCCCTGTACTAGGCTCACCGGTCATATTTTCTTCCTTTGTCTCTGTCTCCCTACATCATTACTGTTCTTATTTTATTTTATTTTTTAAAAATTTTTTTATTAAAAATTTCCACCTCCTCCCCTCCTCCCATTTC
>LOEQ01004896.1:0-31058 GCA_001685075.1 Bramus lutescens | reverse complement strand
CTATCTATCTATCTATCTATCTATCTATCTATCATCTATCTATCATCCATCCATAATGGTCTGATGGTCTGTTGGTTTCTCTATCTTATCTACTACATCTATCCATTATTTAACGTGGGGTCCTACAAGTAAAAGCCATTTCTAGATGACACTATTTTTATTTTCAGGGGATCCAAGAGTAAGTGTGCAGCCAGACCTTGAATGGAGCTCAAGACACAGGAAGGCTGAGCATACAACTCTGAATCTCAGGAAAATGTACCAGGAAAGCACAGACAGATTCCTCAGGACTTTTGAGCCAAGCATGAACTGGAAGGGTGAACCTAGGCTTTCTAATTGGAAATAGTAGGGCAGGAGTCTGGTGGAGGGAGGCAGGTTACAGCCCAAACTGTGGGAGAGCCTGACAGGACTTGAGGAGAGAAAGCAGCTCCTTGTGTGGTGGCTGCAGCATGTACAAGAGGGCCACAAGGTGTCACTGTCCCAGGGTGGGGTGGGGAAGTCGTTGAGATCACAGTCAGTGAGTGTGGGAGGGATCACCTCATCTGACTGAAGTCAGGTCAATACTGTGATGCTCACAGTTTCCTTATAAAATCGAAACTTTTATAGGATGGAGAGATGAGAAGGGAGACGTTAAAGCCCAACGTCACAGGAAGGAATGAAGCAAGCCTTTTGAGAGATCTGGGTTGTCCTTTGATCTGGGTGTTTGGAGGAGTGGGAAATCCCGTGGGGCACCTCTCATCCCAGCTCTGGTGGCCCGTGCACAGTGATCAAACAGAAACAAAAGCAAATGGGGGATGTGGAGTCACCATAGCAAGTGAATCCGAGGTCCAATAACTCGAGTCTGATTTTCCTGTATGGATTTGGCAGGGATTGAATTAAGCCCAACTTGCCAAAGCCTCCACTTATTGCCTCTTTGGGATTGATCCCTTTGGAAGAGAAAGAGTAAGAAAGAAGGAAGCTTCCAGATTCAAAGACCATTGGTTTCTGCTGAAGGGGGTACAGACATTAGTCTATATGTGGCCAGTTCTTATTAGAGCAGTCCTTAGAACATCACGGATGGGTTGTGTATGGTGGCCCATGCCTTTAATTCCAGCACGGTGGAGGATGGAGGCGACAGAATAAACAAGAAGGATGCAAGAGAGGGTGGCTCTTGAGAGAGACACTCCTGCTACCTGCCGGGCAAGCCTAGCGCAGAGTCAGGAGCCCTCTCCGTGTTTTAGGTCGGTCCTGCCAAACTTTATTATCTGATTGTTTTTACATTTCAATGATGTCTAACTCATGGGCACAGGGGCAGAGACAGGGAAAGGCCTAGGCAAGACTTTAGATGTGGCTTCAGGATCTGAGCTCTCCCTATGATGGAATCCGAGGTTGCAGTTGGAGCATGTGGCCAGTAGGGGGCAGACTCCCGGAAGGTCCTGGGCAATGTAGCTCTGCGGCAGTTAGCTCTTCCAGAAAGGAGCATGGAGGTATCGCAAGGCTGCACTCTGTGGACAGTGCACAAATGCTGGTGGCTAATTCAGGAGACCCAAATTAGGGTCTTCCTGGGCGGATTTTCTACTCATAAAGAAAACGGAACAGGAGCCTTTGGATTCTCACACATCTCTAGGCAAAGGCTGCTCTATAAGTTGACTCAGTTTATTGTCTTAGAATGTGTTCCCATCTTTGCTGTTAATAAAATATCAACAGTGTTAGCTTTTGTATTTCAAGTTCCGCAGCATGTCTGCTGTATTCTTTACGCTCAGACCCAGAAGGGCCGTTATTTAGGGCAGCAGGCGGAGTTTACCTGACCATGGGTGTGAAAGACACATCCCTCCTTACCCTTGCAAACCGCAGACAGCAAGTAACCCTCTCCCCTTCCCACAAAGCTTCAAGCCTCAGGTACCTCAATTGCTGAGCTCAGGTCCTAGCTGCAGTCAGGATAGGGGAGTGGGGGATAGGGTGGGGGTGTTAAACCCACAGCACAGAGGCACCCATGAGGGCCTTTTTACTTGGGGATTCTAAATTCTGTCTTGAATCCTAGGCCAGTTTGGGCATTAAAATAACTTGTTCCCAAAAGTGTATCTCTGAAGTCAGCTACAAGGAGCCACACTGCTTACGCCAAGACACTGGTCATTGCCTGTGACCTCTGTCCTTTCAGCTTCTTTATTTTTACAGTGCCAGCAAGTCACAGTTTGTTCTATAACATGCTCGCAGAAGTCAGGGGACAACTTGTGGGATTTTTCCTCCTCTTTATGTGGGTCCTTGAGACCAGACTCAGGTCATCAGGCGTGGTGGCAAGTGTCTCTTTACAGAGCCATCACCAACCACTTTTAGTCTTCTGCTTTTGTCTGCTTCTCTCTTGTCTCTTCCCCACCCCACCCCACCCCCAGCTTCTGGAGGCCGCTAGAGTTCAGATCTTGACTGTCTCTCAAAGTTCTCTTTGTTAAATATTTGGGAGCGCATCCTTTGTGTTACCGGAGGTGGTACAACCTTTGGGTGTGGGGTCAAGCGGAAGGAAGCCCAGTCACTGGGGGAGTGATCTTGGAGAAATCTTCAGGCCTTCAGCTCCTCCCTGCCTGCATCTCTCTCTGCTTCCTGGCTGGGCGAAGTGGGCAGCCTTGTTCCAACACTCAGGCCCTTTACTGACTCACAGGGTCACAATGCAGCAGGTCACCAATGATGCACGGAGATCTCCCAACTGTGAGACAAAATGAATTACATCCTTTAAATTGATCGTGTTGATCATCTGTCGCAGAAAGTCAATACAGAATCTTCCCGTCTTTCATTGGCCTGTGCCTCTTTGATGGATGCTTGCCATGGTATATTTTCTGTCTCACGGTGACTAGGGACATAGCTGTGTGGTCAGCCATCAAGATGGTGCAGTGCATATAAGCTCTGGAAAACACTTCCATCTTCAGGGCATTGCCTTTCGTAACAGGTGAGCGGGAGGGATCAGATAATGGAGGAAAGCCCTGTCTCAGGAGAAGAGACCGAGATCCAGCCCGGGGAAACAAAGAATTCTGCCTCCATTCTCAAGACGATGAGCCACAACCCCACCACTACCAGAAGCACAACACAGGCTGCATTTCCTCACTAGCTGAGGACCTGGAGTTATGTCGAACCCTCCTTTACTACTTGGTTCTGTAAGCCCGGCAGAGCTTCATCTGTACTGGGTGCCCTGTCTTATCAGCCCTGCTCCAGGCTTGGCCTCCTCCAATCTCGCAGGTACAGCCTAGACTCCCACTGAGAGCTCCCCCACAGCGGTCAGTGTCCTACCCCCAGGTGAGTGCTTCACTTCGGCTGCTCTTGCATCTCACAGACGCTTGGGAGTCCCTGGGTTCTCTACTTCCTTCTGGCTACCAACCCGCTCCACTCCATCTTCCCCTTCCATGCGTCATTCTGTGGGCAATTGTCTGAGCGACACAGTCAACCCTTGATTCTAAATGTCCATCTTTATCAGCAGAGTAGTATGCTGCTCTCAAGCCCCTCCCCAGACCTTAAAGTGTGTGTGTGTGTGTGTGTGTGTGTTTAATGTGTTTTGCACATGAACAGTAAGCTGAACCCTGTATGAACCGTGCAGCCTGGTTGTTGCCTTTGGTCCCGCACCTTAGAAAGCACAGTTTCCAGCCATACTGATTTTTTCCCAACTGGTTTCCTAAAGCTGCAGTTTTATTACTGAAGTACACCCACTTTCCTACCTCAGCTGGTACACTGGGCTTCTCATCGGCATCTTTCCCCCACTTGTTTTTAGTTGGCTCATTCTTCCATGCCCCTGACTGTCTCGATTAAACCTCTTCCCCTCTCTCCCAGCCCCCACCTTGCTCTTTTAGTAATGGTCTTACAGTGTTGCTTCTTCCCATTTTGGTGGAGAAGTGTATTATCTTTCAGGTACTTATCTGTCTGCATACCCGCTGGCTTCCTTCCCACTCCACCCCTCACTCTTTCTGACGAGTATCTTTGAGGATGGACCCCTTCAGGACCATTTCCTCCTTCTTCCCAGAAAAAGGACCATCAGCAGCTCTGCCTTCTGTCTGCCCCTAGGTTGCCAAGCCAACATTTGAGAGATCTACAGGACTGGGGGTCCAGGGGAGGTCATATTTCTTTGCTTGGAGCCCCTGCAAGTACTAGGAGATTGTGAGGCCAGCAGGGGGGGGGCATCTGCCTTCCTCCAGAGTTTGTGAGAGAGTCAGGTAATACTTAGGGGGCAAAGGGCCAGCATGGGGGGGGCTCTGGACTTTATCTAATTTCCCAGTTGTAGATCAATTCAGCTGCTGAGGTTTGGAGGATAATGCGGCTGCTTCCACATTGGCCCTCAATACCAAATAGACTGTTTTCTTTCTTTGTGCTCACACTGTCTATCCAGGTGACAGGTGGCTGAGCCCAGTCCCATAGTAGTCCAGAGCAGTCTTCAGGTTGCCTGCAGGGCTAAGGATTTGCCAGAGACTGCTATGACCAGACCTTACTCGAGTTAGGACAGAGGCTGCTGATTCCATTTGGGGACCTTATCTTTAGGGACGTTTGGAAGCAACAACAATGGTAGAAAGAGGTCTGAAGATCTGACACTTGTCATTTCTTTTCTTGCTCAACTGTCAATCACAAGGGGCACCTAGTATGGCCAGGCTGATGAATATTAGCTGCCCTTAAAAACTTTGTGCGCTTTGAAGGAGAACTGAAGGATAAATAATACTTTAAACATTCTGCTTTCAATTGTTAGTTTGTTGTTTTGTTGTAAGTTACCTCTGAATTGGATTCTAGTGGGACCCAAAGTCTCACAGGGTGGGGATAGAGATTTTTCGTGGGTTTTGGATGAATAATCCTTACAGGCCTCCTTCGACAGTCATTGCTGTACCCGAAAGTCTTTGGCAAAGAGGCCATGAATGTTTTCTCAACAGAGAAGCCCAGGCTCCCTGGAAAGGACCTGTCTTGCTTCTTCCTTGGTGATGGTCCTGGAAGCCCTCTTCACTCTAGTGTTCCTTATTCTCTGAAAAGGAGAGGTCTCAAGTCACCAAAAGGCGGAATCTCAGCAGGACATACGGGACCTTCCCATCCCAGGACGCTCTCACTGCACCTATTTATAGTGAGCCCTGTGCACGCGCATCCTCCCCAGACCTTGGCACACTCTCGGCCTTAGTGCTTCAGAACAGCTCCCATGGCGCCTCTTCTGCCAAGGTTCTGGTGACTCCCTACGGAGTCGTGATATCACCCTCCACCCCACCTGATACCCCTTATGCCAGGCTCTCTCCTCCAGCCATCTTTGAGTGTCTCGGGAAAAGGGTTGGTGTCTGCCCATCTCTGTCTCTAGAAGCTCCTAGAAAAAAGGCTGGGAGACCAGGCAGATTTCTCTGAACTCATGGTGGTTCGGATGAAGTGTTCAGGGCAGAAGAGACTAGGAGGGGCTGCCTATCCTCAGACCTCAGCCTGTTAGCCTATCACGACAAGCGGGCTGTCGGCTACATTGTACCACCTGCATCTGGCCAGCAGGGGTCTCTGCAAAGTAAAGTTCGTTTCTCTGCTACTTCAAGGGACGGAGCCCGATGGAGGAGCAGTCTCTGGCGGAAAGGGTACTCAGGCTCATGAACTGCTGTCCCGAGGAGCCTCTTTCGGAAGAAAAATGCCGTTTTAATGAGATTTCCTTATGGAAGCAGTGTTTCCGGACCCCTACGCCACAAAGAACACGGCTTCTTGGCGTTGCCCTTCTACCCCAATCTTACTCGTCCTTTTCTTAAAATGCACCATGCCTAGAGGAACTCACCTTTTAAGTAACAAGCCTATAGCTTATCTAGTTAGAGAGTGCTTTCTAAACTGACTTTCCTCTCCTACTTCTGTAGGTAAATAACAGGATTTAGAAGAAAAAAATAAGAATATTAAGAGTTTGTAGTTAGAGTAAATTGATATTCTTTTAAAACTCAGTGGTTTTCTATGGCTTGCAGACTGTCCAAATAGTTCTTTCGTCGCCAATGTGACATTCCATTTCCCCATCTTTTCCCCACAATGAGGAGTCACCGTATACCTGCCAGATGGCATTATCAAAACAAGAACAAACATTGGAGAGAGTGTGGAGAAACTGGAAGCTTCACACAGTTGATGGAAAGACAGAATGGTACAGCTACCGTAATAACTGAAAACTACCAGGTGACCCAGGGAATCTTCTTCTGCGGCTTCCCCCAGAAGAAGTAACAGCAGCATGTCGAAGAGATGCTTGCACTAGTGGATCAGATGCAAAAATATCCTAGGAATCAGATGCGGTAAATACTTACAACGAAATATTATTTACCCTCAGCAGCGAAGGAAGCCCTACAACATGAGACAGCGCAGATGAACCCAAGAATCTGCCTTTTATGGGTACAGACTACCAAGAACGAGAGTATGACTTGAGTTCCTATTAACTGAGTATTTATGCTGGGCCAGTCACAGTTTCTTCTTTGCTCTCCCAGCAGAGGCACGTCTGTCAGTGAGAAGGGGGCCTAGGGTGCAGTCTCGTTGGGTCTCCAGGTCCTGTCACCTGGGCTCAAACCTGACTTCGCCAATCATAAGCTGTGGTACTTCTTAACTCACTGTGGGCCTGGTTTCCTGTTGTTGCAGAGTGGATAATAATATAACATAAAAAACAGGGTCTGTGAGGACCTGGGTTGGTGCATCTGAGAACAAAGATGCAAGGCAGTAAGGGGGGGGGNGGAGCCGCTTCCCTCGAGTCATGGCTCTTGTGTACTCTCTATCCAGGCCTGGGAGACTTCATCTGCAGTAACTGGGTGTATTGTTATAGTTCCCAAAACACTTCTGTAAAACAGCTACCTACACAGCACTGAGGCTATGTAAATCATTTGGAGCATCTCTGGACTTTACTGTTGCAGGAGCTGGGGGTCCTGGAACCAATCTCACAATGATAGCAAAAGGATGACCATATCTTGTATTTTATCTTGTGTAAAGAGAGAAAATGAATCGAAGGGGTTAAGTAACATGCCTGTGCTGGGTTTGAGTTCAGGCCGGTTTTGTGCCTGAATCCTGCCCTTCTCCACTGTGTGGCAGACACATCCACACCAGTCTGGTGTCTGGACTGGATTAGTAGTGGAGACACAGTGAGTGCCTAGACAGGGACTTCCCAGGCGCCATTTCCTATTGTGCTGCACCCTTCTCGATCGGCCTTAAGAGGGCACCATTGAGCCGTATTCTTCAAGTTCCAGGCCGAAGGCCTCCAAGGTGCCATCTGAAATTTCACAGGATGAAAAGACAGCTAAAAAGGCTGAAACCCTAACGGCTACGACTTTTATCTTTATGACAAAACAGATCTTAAAAACAAACTCACTCTACTGCAAGAACCAGAGGACTTCTCAGAAGTCAAGGTTTTTGAAACCTGTGTTTTTTTCTTTGCTTTGCTCCACACACTTTATAGAGAAATTTACAAAACTGTCTTAAAACAAAACAAAAAAGCAGCAGAGAGACACACACCCACTCTGGAGGCAGCGTCAAGTACAGGCTGCTGCCTTAACCTTGTCAAGGAAGGTGTCTCAGAGCTGGTCTTTCAGGGGCAGGACAAAACAAATGTTTAACTCTGGCTAATGCTAACAGGAATTAAGCCATTAGAGAGCATAGGAGTCCTGGAAGACAGTTAGGACCGGCTTTTCCTTTGCCTGTCTGCCAGAGCCGAGGTTCTAAACTGAGTGTCTCCTCTAGCAGCTTTCAACAGGAAAGTCGGCACCCACCTGGGGCATAACCACATCCACTCTGGGGTGCTTAAGCTGACTCCAGACTGGCCTCCTCCTCCGTGAGCCTCCTGGGCTGAGCCTAAAACTTTCTAGAAGAAGCCAGAGAGTCCCACAATTGCCCTTTGTCTGTGCACAGTGGTGAGTAGTGTCCTTGCTGTCACTTTTTAGTCTCAGGAGAGTAAGAGGTAGACCATGCTCTATAGAGAACACTTCTAGGGACCAGGGTACAGTTTAGCCACGGGAGAGTGCCTGTCTAGCATGCAAGAAGCCTGGAGTTCTGTCCTCAGTACAAAAGATGGAGGGAAGAGAGAGAGAAAAAGAAAGAAAACAGGAGAAGAGAGAGAGTATCTAATCCCACTACTTCTGAGAACCACCCGACCATCTCTGAATTAAAGAAACTCCATTTAGCTTCCTCAGCAATCTTGTGAACAACCTGTTTAACAGGGCACAGAGCAGGAAAAGTGGCTTAAATGCTATGTATCTACTAGTGTGCCTTTGTTGAGCCCCCAGGCTCTTTAAATTGCCAGAGTGTTAAGTATGTGTAGCTTCATCCCGTCCCTGCCCTTGTCCTTTGCAGGGCAATGTTCTATGCCCCACCTCCACACCCTCGCCCACTCTCCCAGGTTTGCTCTCATCAAAGAGGTCTTTGCTTCTGGCAAAATGACCAGGCCCTGTCTGGAAGAACATGAGGAGCTCCAGAAGGTCTTATGAATCTTCCCGAGGAGTCCCCATCATGGTCATAAGCTTGCCAGCTTTGTGGTCACCATTTGCCTTCTGTAGCTCTGCTCTTAGGCCCCCATCACTGAGAGATGGCTAGTGTGGCCTCTAATGTCTTAATGAGAATGAGATTCAGTTGATAGCCNGGAGGGAGGGAGGGAGGGAGGGAGAGATCAAAGGAAGAGATGTGTCTTTCAGTTTGGCTTAGGGCAGGCCCTGGTCTGAGCAAATGGGCTCTGAGACCACCCACAGTGAAATGGCTGGCAAGCAGTGTGTTCTGATACAGTGGCCCCTGACACTGGCTTTGAAACCAACACAGACCCTTCCTGGTCTACCTGCATAAGCTTTGTAGCAGCTACACACCCCACAAACACTTCGATGACCTCACTACAGCGGGAGGGAGGCCTCCCGTCACAAAGGTGATTGGAGAATCAGACATCACTATACAAGGCTTACTTTCTGCTGTTTACAGGGGACCACTTGAAAAGTGACCTCTGAAAGGATTTAAAGAAGACTAACAATACAATAAAAAACATTAGTCATTTAACTTTTTTTCAGTGTCACACCCCTGTGCATTTTTGAAATCAACAGATACAGTCAACAGTCTGCAGGCTTTTTAACTGGGGTTTTCCTTTTTCATCCTTTCTGAGATGTGTTTCTGCCTTACATTTAACAAGAAATTTCACACCTCCCTTGGAGTTTGCCATACCTGTGAAGACTGAGCTAAACCCCACTTGAGGTTTCAGGGAGCTCTAGAAAGTGTCAGTAGATAAGATCCTGAGGATTGGCTTCCAGGGAATCTTCTGCAACCCTGCGGGAGCCATCTAATGATGCCTGGCCGCCGGAATACATCCAAACACATCCAGCAGAGCCAGAGGCAGCTGGATTGCCCCCAACAGGCCGTCCTCAGTGAGTGGGGACACAGATAGGATGTCACACTGCTAGACAGCACTCTTTCTTCATCCCTGCGTTTCACCCGACTTTGAAGGATACAAAATTCATGGCTGTAGAGATCACTGCTTTTGGTCTTCATGCATGAGCTGGTTAAAGTGAGTAGGAACTGGGTGGAGAGAACTGAATAGACCAGGGATAGTAAAGGATGTGATAGGCAAGCCCTTCCCCTTCGCTCTTTTCCTTCCTCCCTTCTTTTTTTCTCTCTCTCCCACTTTTACACCCTACTGTTTACATTTGGGTGACTTGAGTGTCCTCTTTGCTCATAGGGAATACAGTCCCCTCTATTCTTCACGGTCTTTCCAGCCAGGATAGAGGGAACTGGCCAGCTCCTGTGGTGCCCATTCTTTACAGGACAATAGTGAAGCCATTTCCCCCAAGTTAGCAAGAGAAGTGAATATTTAAAAAAAAAAAACAAAAAACCTCCAGAGTGGGAAAGAGTTCAGCGCTAATAAGGCTGATGTGCCCATAAGGCCTGGTTGAGTGCACAGATTCCAGTTTAGGTCTGCACTCTATTTTTTTTATTGGATTATTTGTTCTTTTGATGACCAAAATTCTTGAGCTCTTTGCATATTTTGAAGATCAGATCTCTGTCTGATATAGGGTTGGTTAAGATCATTTTGTCTTGTTGACTGTATCCTTTGCTTTACAGCAGCTTTTCAGTTTCAGGAGGTCCCATTTATTAATTGTTTCTCTCAGTTTCTGTGCTACTGGGGTTACATTTAGGAAGTGGTCTCCGGGAGCGCATGGATTCCTTTCATGTCCAAGAAGTCAGGGAGCAGGTGGAGTCACGGGAGGCTCTAAGTGTGACACCAGCAGTGATCCAGGATGGGTACTGGGGCACGGTGGGGTGTGGTTGTTGGCCTAGCGGGCCACACTGCCTCTTTTCTGCATATAGCATCTGCTGGCTCCAACCCTGGCAGCCAGCCCACTGGCCTAACAATTCATGCATCTCACTGTGCCTTCCTTTCATTTTATTTAGTAACTGCATTCAGCCCAGGAAATTCTGGCTTCCAACCCTGAGTGTTTTGACTCAGGGACTGAGCTGTCTGATTTCTTGGACAAACACAATCTTGAGGAGTTTTTCTCTTTACACAATGGCTCGGATCTGGGAATGTCATGGCTTCCCATTCAGACCTTGCCCCCCTCCTATTCCTCCACCCCTTCCTCCAGACGTCAAACTACTTAAAATAAATATTCCCTTTGGTTTTAGGGCCCTTTCCTTTGGATTAGTCACCTTTGCCTCTGGGTTAGAGGGCAGCTGTGAGCACAGACCAGCCTGNNCAGGAAGGGGCAGGAAGAGAAGCTGCCTCCGAACCTGGTTTAGATTTGGGGGTCTGGGCATTTGTTAGGGCTTTGAGAGTCCCACTCCATTGACAGGAGATGCTTTTGACCTCTAGGTTTCCCTGCTTGGGGTGATCACAAATTGTCTTTTTATCAGGCTTCCATCCTAACCTGTGCCCCCCGTCTCCCAGCTCTCTCAGGCCACTTCTTTAGCCAAACTGGTCATATCTGTCTTCTCTCAACACACTGGGAACGTTCCAAGTCCAGTTCCACTGCTCAGCAAGGCAAACCGGGTCCTCCACCACATAGCTGAAGCTCCCTCTGTCAGCCCAACTTCCTCTCACTTCCGCTCCGTGCTTTACTCTGTGCCCACCCACCATAAGGGCTTGCTTCAGCCTACCAGGCCTTCTGCCTGCTGTTAGACTCATCTGTATACCAAAAGCCCATTTTGCATTTAACGTGAGACCCTCCTACACAGTCTCTCATCACGAGGCCTCTAAATAGCGCATACTGCATTATGCTGTGCCCGACTCATGACTTTTCCATTCATCTGAGTAGCAGCCAGCTCACTGCTATCATTTTCCCACCCGAGTACAATCACTAGCTCCCCTGACTTCCTTTTCTTCTTCTCTTCCTTCTTTATCCTCTTTTCCCTCCCTTTGGGTAGCTAATATGATCTTTAAAACCTGTGCCGACCCTGGTATGCTAGAAAAAGAAAATGGTTTGCATATTAATTTTTGCATGCTCAGATAGCTGCAAGTTATGCCTGTTATCTCATTTAAATATTTTATGTAAAGCCCTGTGACATAAATGTCATTTCTCATTTTCACATGAGAAAAACTGAGAATGACATTGAGTTGAAATAAATGTCATGGGTCACAGGGTTAGCAACATTGTCCTGTATTGGTATCTCCAACATCCCAAAGCCAGGCTTTGTCACATTGTCCTATAGCAAGGACCTGGGAGTCAGTGTAGCAGCAGGGCTGAGAGGCCTGGGGCAGAAGCTGCCTATAAAGCTTGCTTTTCTCTTCCCTTATCTTATATTTGTGAGACACAAGGAGGCACAGCAACAGGTGGTACTCAGGGACCACCATCAAGTACAAGAAACCACCTGCCTTTATTAGGTAATAAACACCCTTCTCTACTTTGATTGCCTATCCTATCCTCAAATGTATCATCCTTTCCTAGTTACAGCCAGCCAGCCCTGAGAGAGTGGAAAGGTGCTGCAGACAGTGTTGGAAGAGAGCAGGAGGAGGGAGAGCATAGCATATTGTGGGATGGAGCAAGAAAGGGCCACAAAGTGGGCATTGAAAGAGTTCCCATGTCCTGGAGACCCCATGGCATGTGATAACTACAGTATTCTCCAGAGCCTGCTGTTGGCTCCCTGCCTTCTGCTGCTCTGGACATTATTCTTCTCCTTTCATCCAGAAATAGAGCCATTGGGCTTATGGCCAATGCGTGGTTATTAAAACATCTACTGTGTAGGGGACACGAGGTGGCACAGAATTGCAAACTTTGGCTCTTTCTTAAGAAGTGGTGGCCAGGAAGGTATAAATATGAGCTGACTATTCTTTATTCAGCCAACATTCTTAGCCCAGAAATATTTTTGAATTTTGATGGGGGTGGTATCTTAAAATATTTGCATACACATAATGAAATAGCTTGGGAATGGGATTTAAGGCCAAACATGAAATTCACTATTTATATGCATATGGTACACACAGCCTGAAGCCATTTTAGACACCATCTTAAGTGCTTTTTGTGACTGAAACAATATAACATGATGTGGGGTTTTCTTCATGTGGAATCACGATAGTGTTCAAAAAAGAATGGATGCTGGAGCACTTTGGATTTTGGTTTAGGATGTTCAACCTGTGATAGATTCCTGTGCTGACTCAATGGTTTGCTGAATGTCTGGGACAAGAAAGGGCACTGAACCCAGAAGGACACGTGGTGAAGGGTCCCGCTGCTCAAGAATACTACTGTAGGATCAAGGGTACGTGGGGAACCTGACAAGGTGTGTGCACTAATTTATGTGGGAAGGGCTGCAAGCCTGAAGCATCCCCAACACAAAACCATGCTCACTCCTTTACGCATGCATGTTGCAGTCGCTTTACTCCCGTTGTTATACTGGGACATGATGTCCTTGCAGATAGGTTTTATTTGTGGAGACATGTGGGCCAGGATCTTGAAAGCGGGTCTTGCCCAGGAAATCCAGTGTCTGTTGCTGCCCTGTTGTACTGGGATAACATGGATGCATGGAATTTGCAATGAGCTGGCCCATTCACAGGGCTTTCTGAGAACAGGTAAAAGGAAAGCTATGCTCAGCAGCAGCAAAGCTTGCTCCTCTCTGGCAATACCTGACTTTTTTGTGAGATGCAAGGAAGACGAACCACTGGAAGAGGGCACCCTAAGAGTTCAATAAATGCTGAACCTACTATGAGTTGGGGTCCTTTAGTCACCTGATTTCTATAAGCTACTTCTTTGACCAGGGGGTCTCAATATTTATTTGGGGTCTCCTGGAATCAGTGTGAATCCTGAACCAGTATCCAATAGACCCCAGAAAGTCTGATTTTCCCCTCCTTCTGGTGGACAATTATCCTTGTAAAGAGGCCAGGTCCCTCTGTGGGAAGGACTGGGGAAAGACCAACAGGAAAAACTTTTATGTATTTTAAGCAAAGTCATTCCTCAGGGCACTAGACCTTCCTCTTATTTTAGGGGTTCTGGGTCTGCAGACTGGCTCAGGTCTGGAAATTGGTTCATGGACTGAGATTCCCTTTCACCACAATCCAATGTAGGCTTTCTTTCATTTATTTGAGACATTTTCTGCTTAGACAGATCAACAAAGATACAGTAGACTTCTTATCTACGGCATGCCTGGAAACACCATGATTGACTAGGCAGGACCATAGGTCTATACGAATCTTTCAACCTAAAATTCGCTTTCCTGTGATGACCGCTATGGACATTGCTTTGTCTATGCTGCCCATCATGATAACTAGGGTCATCTTGTCTCTGACGATTCAATGCTGACATTTGGCCCCTGCTACCCTGGGGTCCAACTAAAGCCACTGCATTTAATCTATGAGTAGCAGCATCTTCAACCTTGAGGTCTGGCACAAAGGAAGGAGTGACAATGAAACTCTTCAGGCATGCTGTTGTCCCTCACTCTCACCATTTTGCACCTTAAAGAATTAGTGAAAGGCCTGTCTTCTAGGCCTTCCTGTTGTAGAGGATTAGGTTTTCCACAGCTTACCCACCCTAACATTGCAGTTTCTCCGAACCTTAAAATCCATCCCTTCATCAACACTAATCCAAGAGCTAGGAAGCATCTCCAGCTCCTTGTCAGTAGGCCATCCTTTGACAAACACTTCAACTGTTCAAACAAATTTTTGACATTTTTATAAAAAAAATGTGTAAGCTTCCATATTAAACTTAGAATCTCCATTCAATGGGGTCTATATCAATAAACTCATCCTGATCCAATTTCATGTTTCTTCCCCCATTACCTATGCCCTTAAAATCCATTCCCTCACGTATTCCCCAGACTTCTGCTTGAATGAATTAGCAAATACGTTAAGCTCTTCAGTAGTGTAGTGCACCTCATCATGTACAACACTTTCTATCTCCCCTCTAGGAGCCTGCTTAACCTCAGGTCCGATTATAGGTCTAGAGAAACTATTGGTGGGCCCTGAGGGGCATTGATATTGTCTTACCTGGCATCGCCTTCAGGAAAAGTCACATTGCTGAGTTAGCAGACAATGAAGGGTTAATTTCCTCCATCAAAAGTGGAAAGGCTGCATTTCAAGGGGAGAGCGTATGAGAACATTTTCTGCTGAGAGTGGAGACACTTCTTTCTCAGGTGAGATAAAACCCTTGAAAATCTGAGGATTCAAAGTTCTCAACCTCAGTAGAGTCCTTCCACAGATTTCACTCCAAAGTTAGAGGATCCCATTTTTTTTTTAATCAATCAATGCCCTTACTTTAACCTCCAACACCCTCCATGGCTGGGACTTGAAGTTTTATTGTAATTCAGCCAATATTATAATGAGGATTGATTTTCCACAACTTGAGCTCTGTGACTGCTGGAGAGAAGATTCTCTTCCAGGGCACACTAAGAAACCTTTAGACTGTTCATGCATATCTGAAGCTGATCACTTTTACCGCTGAGTTCATTGGTATTTTTCATAATATTCTAGGATGCTAGAAGTTGGTTAATTTTATCATGGAGCTCATTTTTTTCCTTTGTCAGTTTACCCAGAGATGCTAAGAGCGATCAACTAGCATCATTATTTTCCTCATTCTTTTCATAAACTGTCAAAAAACTTTATATACACGGTCACCAGATACCTTGCGATTCACAACTGATGAAGCAGAATAATCAAATACGTTTGGCGCCTTGAGTTTGTAAATTAGGTCACACAGAGGGCTTTCAGTGCTCTTCAAGCTTCTAGGAGAGAGACTTCAGTGGCTGGAAGAGGACTCAGTAGCCATAGATGCTGGCGAATTGAGAAGCTGATTTCAAATACTTAAGTGATTTATTCTTATACTTCTGTTGCCCTAGAGCTACTCCTGGCGCCAAATTCTTCTCTCCTCCAGCACTAGGACTGGCCTCTGCTTTACCACCTCCTCTGACACATCTTGACTACCCGACTGTCAAATGTTACATTTGAGAAATTTACCACCTCCTCTGACACATGTTGATTGACCAACTGTAGAATGTTATACTTGAGAAGTTGCGCTGTCTTACTTGGTTTGTTCCAGGTCCAGAGGAAGTCAAGAGAAGACTGTTGATAGAGCCCACCGTCTCCCAGAGTGCACCCCCAATCTTCTACATACCTCTTTTCTAGGCCAGCGGAAATTAGTGCCAGTGCCGTGAAGTTGAGATTTCTTTGAAACTCAGAAAGTCAGTTTAGCTTTCTGTGGTAGTGAGCATGGCTTCACATGTGTGAGGCCCTGGGCTCCATCTGCAGCACTGTCCTCTGAACACAGATGCTTTTACGTTTGATACTTTCTTCTTTCTCCTGGTTTCCAGATTTCTCCTTCTGCTCTGACCCTCTGCCTTGGATTCTGACTTAAGCTCCTTGGGTGAGACCTTTAAGAAATGAGAATGGTGGGCTTTGGAATCCCAACTTCTCAAGGGTTTCAAACGCACATCTGCAGGTGGGCAACTGTCTAACGTGGTTAGAATAAAAGATATGGTCTCAAGCTTGGGAATCTTCTTGGTTGTTCAGTTTGCTTGTTGTTTCTAGATATTTGATTGCCCTGTGAAACTCCGAGACTGTGTTAATAAAATTAACATTGAATCGGGGAAGCCTAGAAGCAACCAGCTGACCTTCCTTTTTGGCCAAAGACCCAGCAAGAGAAGCGTCTCTCCACTCATCCTGAACCTAAAAGACCATGAATCTTTAAGTCCCTCCCTACTCTTTCCTGCGTGTGTCTCTATCTGTATTCCTGGGTCCTCTGTATGCTCTATGGCTAATTCTTATCAACTAATCCAAGGTTAATTTTATTAACACAATCTTGGAGTTTCACAATGTGATCAAATATCCCACAGCAGCTCATCTTTGTTTTCTGTGAATTGATTGGTCTGCCTCACCAGCTGATCCATTCATCTGCTTCATCAAATAAGATTTCTGCTCTTGAAGATGGATGAGCTTGTCTCTATCCTAAATTGTTACTGTTATTCTGGGGTAGGTGAAGATGCAATGGTCTATGCCAGCTCTCTACTATGCCTGACTGTTCCCATCAACATAAGGGCATCCTTTGTGGACCAGCCTGCACCCTCGGCTGGGTTGATGCAGCCCAGCACAGAACCCTAACTAGCATAACCAGTCCTGTTCTTGTCTCTGTCTGGGCCACGTTCCCTCCCTCTTCTCTAAACTCGGATTCTCTGATCTCTGTCCCTTTTCTGAATATGAATTCCTGTCACTGTAAATAAGGCCTTTCCTACCGACAGACGGTGGATATGAAATAAATGTGGCTCTTGTGCCACAATTGAAAGATGTCTGTCTCACTTCTTAATCCCATTTGATTATCAGCTGCTGAGAAATGCTATAATATGGAAGGAAACCCAAAGATGAAGTCAGTAGTTGAGAAGCATGAAAAATTTGAATCAAGGCCTAAAGAACCCACGAAAAGGGAGAGATGGGAGGGGTTCACATGACTTCCTCAGTCTGCCATCAGAGATAGGATTTCTAGGCCTCAGGTATCTTGGGAACTTTCCTTCTCCCAGATCTTTGCTACCATCCCATTTGCCCCAAGGCCATCTCTGGGCTTCCAAGGACATGCTTTCTTGGGCACATACACTTTGTATTTTCTTGAGGCATGGTTACCTGTTCCCTCCAGTATTTGCAGAACTTGGAGGCTGATAGGTTCTCTTCTCACCTGCAGCTTCCTTCCTAAGGGAAGTTAAGAAAGTTGACAGCCTTACTGGAGACATTTACTGAAATCATGTTTTCAGAGACAAGTTAAATCTGATGCAACGTGAACCAACCACCAAACTGTGAGACCATAGGTTCTCAGGCTCAGAGACCCTATGGGAAATCTACTATAGGAACCCACAGTCTGGGAAAATGGTCCAGAGGTTTTATGGAGTGACTAATATCCTACAGGGATCTTATGGGTCCTTGGACTTGCAGCAGGGTCACCAGAGCAGACCCTGTCTGAATAGCACCCCTGGGAATGTTGATGTCCATCTGGAGGAAACTGGTCACTGAGTTACATTCAAGATGTCTCCACTCCAGCTCTCACCCCAGTCAGTGATTTACACATCATTTCATATTTTCTATTAAGAAACCCCAAAGCATTTAAAAAGCAGGGACAAAGAGAAACCAGGAGCTGCTGCAAAGAAAACAGGGTAGAAGAGGAGGCAGAAGCTTGATCTCCAAGTGACGCATTTCCAAACTCTTCCTCTACTCAGGGTTCCTGGCAGGCAGTGGTGTGCTCACATCTACACAGCCACCTTCTGCTCTGAGAGCTTCTTTGCCTTTTTTTTTTTTTCATGAAGCTCTGCAGGAATCTTTGGTTATTGTTGTCCATGAGGTAACACCTCCACTCTCTCTGTGCAACTCAAACACAGAACCCTACACTGTCAGCCTGGGTCCCTGGTGAGTGGGCACATCGCTGAGATCTGGTTCTTTTGTACTGAGGACAGGCACAGGCTGCAGCTGCAAGGACTCTGGGGAGGGAGGGACTCATGAAGCTGTGATACCTGAAACACGTATGATGCCCAGTGCTTTGAATCTAACCTCAGTGGCCGCAGGACGCTGCCAACCACCAGAGCTAAATTTCTACCTATGTCAGCGCCAGTGAGGGTCATGTCAGCTGTTTTGCACGTGATCATTGGTCCACTCATTTTCTTCTAGAATAATCATAGTCTGCCTCCTTTTGTATACAATCCTTTAATTAACTGATTTGTTCAAGGTGATAAGACCAGAACCCACAGCTCCAAAACCCAACCCAGGGTTGGTTAGGAAAGACTCACTGTGTTCCTCCTCTGAGCAGGGCCTCCACACAGCCCCAGCCATGAGGACAACAGTGATACGATGCCTTTCCTCCCGACCTGGACTCCACTGAGGATGTAAAACGGATACAAGAAGGCTGAGCAGCCTCTTGCTTCTTGGGGACCAGCTATGGCAGCTGGCTTTCCTCACTGAAACCCTCTGGGTTGTACCTGCAGAAGGCTGGACTAGGCATGGGGAAGAAGGAAGAAAGCCCAGAGGAGGAACTGGCAGATGGCACTCTCCCTAGCAGGTCTGGCAGAGTGTTGATAAGCCATCTTCAGCCACGGCCCTGGAGCTGTCTGCCCTTGCTTCCTTTTAAAGTCGCAACTCAGGAATATGTTCACATCCTCAGGATGGCACAGGGGCTAAATATAATCCTGAAATGCAGCCCAAAACTGGGTGTGGTGACTCCTGCTTGTCATCCTAGTATCCCAAGGTTGAGGGAGGAGAGTTGCTGTGAGTTCAAGGCCAACCTGAACTATGTAGTAAGTTTCATGCCAGCCTGGGTTATAGAGTGAGGCTTTGTCTCCAAAACACAACACTAGCAACAACAACAACAAACAGTGAAACCGAAAACAGTCCAGAAAGTCTCTGTGGTAACAAAGCAGAGTACTGGGAATCAAAAACAAGGAGCCTAGAAATGGAGGCTGTGGCAGGGTGAAAGACAGAAGGGAGGGTTGAAGCTGGACAAGAGGCACACACAAACACAGAGATGAAGTCACAAGCATGAGGTTAACATTTAACATGGCTGAACCAATGGGCTGGCTCTTTCACTCCAGGTCACAGCCTGCTCTCCTCCTACACCTAACTGAGCATGTCCCCACACTTAACATTCTGCTGTTTTCCCCAGAGACGGAACAGCTGTCTTCAGTTATCAGTTCTGTGCTGGTGACCTTCACCCCTGACTCTGATCTCCGGTCCCTGGTTAGTCCAATCTTTCATGTTGCCGTTGGCAGAGGTTTTCCAACATTGCCCTGATGAGTCCTGAAGATCAGAGTGTGGGAATGGGGGATGAGAGCTGAGGGTCACTGAACTCCTTCTTGAAAACCACTGCCACTCCTTCTCGATTAGTTTTCTATTGGCTTTCCTCCGAATCTTTTATTTGGAAAGATTTCTGCTGCTTGGTAAGTTTGGTGGGGCTGAGGGTACAGCTGGGCAATAGTGCATCTGCCTTGTAGGCACAAGGCCCTGGGTTCCATCCCTGCGTGTGTGGGGAGGAGGGTGTTGGTGGCCACTGCCTGATGAGACGAAAACATCTTTGGTAAAATTTCAACTACCCTAAGTTAAATGTGCCCCACCCCCATCCTTTCTCTCTCCATCTGGTCCTATGAAATCTTCCCAGTCCCTCAAAGGTAGGGACATGATTCTGCCAACACACACCACCCCTTCTGCTGCCTGAGACACGCTCTCAGAGGCCTCGGGGTTATCCCAGGTCTGAGATGCTGTGGGGTCATTTTCCCTCCAGGCTGGCACCGTTGCACAAGCTTCTTTTCCACCTACATCGCTTGCTGCCCATCTGCAAAGGGACCAGCCATGGCTCTCCTCTGACCCCAGTTCTGGAGCCCTGGCCCAGTCTCTTCCAGGGCCGACCTACTCCTTACCATCTGGGCTGCAGACCTTCCTGGGTTGACTCTTGCTCTTCTAGTTTTAGCTAGAAGTGTTTTCACTGTTTGAAATTTTTCCAAACTTGCTCATTCTCAAGAGGTCTTCAGGCTGAACTTTTTGTGGTTCTTTTTTCCAGAGACCCCTAAGGATTCTAGTCCACTCCCTTTTCTGGGTACTTGCCCGCTTTTCAAGTTTAGCTCAGGCTGCCCAATGACTAGCCAGAGCCTGGCCTTGCATTAGGTATCCACTAAGATCTCTGATGAGTGTCCAAGCCATCAAAGAAACAATAAAAGTTCCTGGGTACTGAACCCCATGACCCCTGCCTTGGGACAGAGTGCTTAGGATCAGAATACAGGTAAGTTCCCAGACTCATCTACGTGGCCCTTTGTTACACTGCATTCCTAAGGCACCACTGGCCTCCTAGGCTCACATTAGCCTGTGCCTAAACCACGAGTCTCAAGCAGGCACAGTAAATGCACAGTAAAGTCTGTGCACAGCCTTGATGCCACATGTGTGCGCATTTGCTATTGCTTTGGCTTGCTCACAGCTTCCAGGGTCAAGAGACTCTACGAGCAAGCAGGCCTTCAACACCCAAACCCAACTGCCCCCCACCCCCAAAGTGCTGCTGTGGTTCTTCCTTATTCATTTCGCTCTAGCACTCCTGGTCTCTCTGTCTTTCAGAAGCACCAGGCTTATTTTCAGCCAGTGTCTTTGCAGGAAACATTCTTTACCGCCAACTTTGACTGGATCATTTTCCCAAATCCTCCAAGTTACTTCCTAAGAGATGCCCCCCCTGATTGTCCCATCACACTAGGTGCTCCCCAAAGAATGTTATGTGTTCCTTTCTAGAGTTCATCACAATGGCAACCACATGGCTAGTCCCTGGTAGCTAAGTGGCAGCTCATACAGGAACCTGACTGGCTCTTTTTCAGTACCTTCTGTTGTTCCTGATACTGAAGTCTGTAGTGTCTGGCTTGCAGTAGAATGTAGGACTTTCTGACAAAGGACAGTAGAGGTATTTGGGATTGGATGTTGGAGTCAGGACCACATAGGATTTTTGTCTGCTGCATAATCTTCTAGAGTCTTGACCTCACTATTGGTGGCAGCCTTTTATTTTGTCAGAAAAAGGGGAAATGATGTAGGAGGGTCATCTGTCTTACGTGTTACTTTCATTGGTTAATAAAGAAACTGCCTTGGCCTTTTGATAGGCCAGCCCTTAGGTGGGTGGAGTAGACAGNATCAAGATGTGAGAGTTAGCTAAGAAGAGACTAGATATAATGGGCCAGTCAGTGTTTAAATGAATACTATTTGTGTGTTGTTATTTCTGGGTATATGCTAGCCGTGCGGGAGCTAGGCGGGATGAAAAACAGGCCCGCTCTCCCCTATCACTACACCCATCCATTCATATATCCATCCACCCATCCATCCACCCACTTATCCGTTCATATATCCATCCATCCATCCATCCATCCATCCATCCATCCATCCATCCATCCATCCATCCATCCATCCATCCATCCACCCATTCATTCATCCATCCATCCATCCATCCATCCATCCATATCCATTCATCCATCCATCCACCCACTCATAAACACAATGCCTCTGGGTACATCAGTGCCAGAAGGAGAATAATTCCTCTGCTCCCAGAGCCCAGAAACTGATGGGTGACTCAGACACCAAAGGACGTCTGTCAACCATTAACTGCACAAGTATTGACCAGCCACCAAAGGAACAATCAAGGCTCTTGGCTACAGAATCCTACATTTCCTGCCTTGGGCCAGGAGGCTTAGGGCCAGAATGAGGTCAGATTCTCAGACTCATCTCCCTACCCCCACCCCACCCACTGTACCTGCTGGATGCCATTTCTAAGCCACTCTCCATTCCTCCTGGCTGTTTTCTGTGATCTGGCTTCTTCCTGGACTAATCCTTGCCTATTTCTGCTCTCTAGTGATCACCATATTGGAGAGCCTGGAAACATGCTTCCAGTAGCTTTTCCCTAATGAGGGCTTTGGATCTCCATGCTCTGGGTCAATTTCCAAATCACTAGAGGTCACAGACTTGGAGGGTTAGGAAAGAACTTACATAAATCCCCATTGTTGTTTAGTGTTCATTTGCCCCTCTGTTTCTGTCTGTCTGTCTGTCTCTCTCTCTCTCTCTCTCTCTTTCTCTCTCTCTCTCATCTACCACCATCCCTTGTTTTTCCCTCCTCTGTGATTTTCCTAATAAGGGGCCTGAGAACAGGAAGAAGGAGAAGCTCCAGGCTCATGCAAAGACCATGCTTCACACAGGCCAGGCCGATCTGCCACAGGCCCTGCAGCCCTGTAGCTTTCTCTTCATCCTCCCCTTGGCTTTCTTTGTTCTGTCAGACTCCTGAGAGAAGGAAGTAGGCAATTTACTTCTTTTCCATTACTTCAGGTGGAGAGGACCTTGGAACATCTGGACTGAGTGTTTCGATATACGATATATGGTAGATAGTTTTGCTAGCTTCTCCCCACCCTTTCTGGATGGAATGGGAAGAAGACATTTGCATGTAATGTTTGGGTATTCTTTCTCCCCGGGCATCAAGGGAGCTGTATCAAGCCGCTATCTGTGATAGCGAGCCCAGGGATCCTGTGCAAACAGTACAGGCTGGGAACAAATCACTGCAGAGATATTTCATTGGCTGTGCAATCATGGGAAAGTGACTTCCTTATTTGGAGACTTGCTTTCTCATTCATCAAGGAGAGAGAACATAACAATGCTTTTACTGATTGCTCCTGCTTTGAGAGTTGAATCCATTCAAGTATCTAAAACATGGGAAACAATGTCTAAGTCTTACTCCTTGTTTAACTGATCACGTCAGCCCTAAGCCCCTTCCGTTCTGAACATTGCATGGGGGCTGGAGCCTGTGTGGGGTGCAGAGATGCAGCATCCAGGGGTGGGTAGATCTTCATAAACTTGGTCCCCCCTGGTCTGGGGTGGGAGCTGATTTGAGCCTTTAACCAGGCCTTCTCCACAGGAGCCAAGGCAGACATTAAAGCCCATCAGAGTCAGGAACTGGGCCTGCTGTGCAGTGTCTGAATGCTCTCTGCCCTCTGGCCCGACCTTTCTTCTTGTCTTATAGGATCACTTATCAGCCCAGGCAAATGAGGCTCTGCCTTCCTCTCTGGCCCCGCCTTCCTCCAGAAACACTGGAGCCCAAGACAAGGCAGCTACTTCCAGACCTGCAGATGAGCATCACGGCAGGCTCTTTCCTTCCTCAACCCCCTCACTGCACATGCTGTAGTGTTTATCAAAAAGACAGGTGGCTCTTGTATGGGTCTGGCTGCCCTTGGCTCCCCAAATGTTCAGATGAGCCAGATGTCCCAATCAGAAGGAAATTACAACATGTTTCAGGGCATACAGGAAGGGCTGTCCCTATCCTCTACTTCCCCCATTATTCATGTCAACTCCCTCTGCTGCAAACCCCCTTATTTTAGGGTTTTCATCCACTTTTAGAGGTTAGACCCATCCTTGTGCCCTTTACTCTGACACCTTTGAAAATCTGCAGGTGGAGGCTGCTTGGAGACAGTATTCTCCAACAAGGAACTCTTCTCCTGCAACCTTTGTTGCTCTGTCCCAGGAGGTACGCCAGGCAGAAATTTCAGGCCAGAGGTGGGGAGGGCCCTTCTAGCAACAGAGAACCTTTGAGAAGATGAAGGCTTCAGCATCCCTTTGGATCACTCTCTAATAGTATGCCAATACTCAGAACTTAGGGTTCTCCTGCCCCTGCCTCAATGGGGATTGAACCCAGGGTCTTAGACATTCTGGGCAAGTTCTCTACCACTGAGCTACATTTCCAGAGCTCTTTTATTTTTTAAAAAATATTTAGAAGGTGAGAAGATTGTTCTGATGTTAAAGCACTTACGGAAGACTTGGTTCCTAGCATCCACAGGGCAGTTTACAACTTAACTTCAGTTCCAGGGGCTCAGACATCATCATCTTCTGGCCCAATATGATGCAGACACACAGGCGAGTAAAACACATGCACAAAATAAAATAAATTTAAAAGTCTTACTTTTTTATTTTCTTATTATTTATTCGTTCATTTCTGAGACAGAGTTTTACTAAGTTGTCTGGCTTCACCTTAACCTCACTCTGTTGAAGATACGTCTTGAACTTGAAAGTCTCTGCCTCAGTTTCCTAAGTAGTCAGGAATGCACACTGACCACCAGACTCAGTCCTCCTCATTTGTGCCTTCCCGCCCTCCTCTTCATGGGCAACATCTTTGACCCTCTGCTCTTTTTCATTCAGGTCTCAGAGATCTCAGCCTGGCTCAGGACCTTGAACAGCATTTCTGATGTGCCATGATACTTCATTTGTATTTTAATAAATAAAACCTGCCTGAAGTTCAGTGAGTAAAACAGCTGCACTGATCAGCCTTACAGACCAGGCAGTGGTGGTACACACCTTTTATTCCAGTAGCCACACTAGTTTGCCATAAATATCAGTGGTAGTGGTGCATGCCTTTAATCCCAGCACTAGAGAGGAATATAAAAAGGGAAGAGGCAGTTCTCAGTCAGTCTCATTCTGAGATAACTGGAGGCAGGATCGCTATTTCCGACTGAGGTAGAGGTAAGAGTCAGTGGCTTCTCTGACCTTCAGGCTGCACCCCAATTTCTGTCTCTGGGTTTTTATAATCGTGCTACACTGATGTGTTAAGCTCACACCTCTAACTCTGGCCCAAACTCCCTGTGACTCCAGACATTCAGAAGGTTCAGGAAACAGGCACATTGGGATCACGTGCACATGCGGAAGTCTGGCCTGAGCTGTGTCACTGTTTTTCCTCACCTCCCACACCATAATCTTGCTTCCACACTTCTGCTTCCCTTCCCAAGACTTCTTGTGGAGTCCTGCTTGGCTTCTCTGTACCTGCCCTCCGCATCTAACAGCAGGTCTGTTAGTTGCTACTGCTATTCCTGTTCCCACTTGAATGTATCCTGTGTGCATTTCTCCTGGCTGAGCCACCTCTGTGTCTCGCTTGGACTTCCACAATGGCCTCCTCTCCACTCCTCCTCACTCTGTGCTTGCTTTCCTGTCATAGAAGCCAAAGTGAAGGGAAGTGGTCTTCTCCCCTCTCCTTCTGTCTTTTCTGGAAATGTTCTTTCCTCAAAGGGATTGGCTCTGATGCCCCTCCCCCTGCTTGCCCCAGGATGTAGAGAACATTCTTCCTCTGGTACCCATAATGACACCTGCTCCATTTCATATACTCTCAGCTTGCTGTCTCTTTTCTTTCCCCTTTAAGTTTGAGTCTAGTGTCAACCACAGTTGCTCTGTAGTGGGACCAACTGTTGACCCTGGTTTGGTCAGCTTTAACTGTCAGCTCGACAAAACTTAGAGTCTTCTGGAAAGAAACTCTCTCTACTGAGGAATTGTCCAGTTCAGACCAATCTGTAGGGGTGTTGTCTTGATTGCTAATTGATGTAGGAGGGCCCAGCCCACCATGGGTGGTATAAAACTTAAGACAGGTGGTTCTGAATTATATAAGAAAGCTAACTGAGTTATAATCTGGCCAGTGAGCTAGGTAGCAAGCTGCACCCCCCATGAAATTTGAATGAATGAAACTATGCCCTGGCAATGCTGAATCATGGGCAGCCCGTATATGGCAGTTTTGTTGAACTTGTCCATATTGGGTTTCATGGTCTAAGTTGTTGAAGATGACTGACCAGGTCTCTTCCTCAAGAGGGCACCAGATTTCATTACAGATGGTTGTGAGCCATCATGTGGTTTCTGGGAATTGAACTCAGGACCTTTGGAAGAGCAGGCAGTGCTCTTAACCACTGAGCCATCTCTCCAACCCATGTCTCCTGTTGTATTGATTTGGCTGTGAAGTAGGTTCCTTGGTTGGAGGTATTGCTAGGTGGGAAAGCAAGCAGGCTGCCTGAGTTCCCAATGATGGGGCATGATCTGGAGCTTCCCTCCCTTCAGTTACTTTTAGTGGGAATATTTTATCACAGAAACACAAAGGAAACTAGAACAGACCCCACTGTCAGTTGTGGGTCAGATGTCACATTTTAGTAAATACTGGGTATAGCCTGGGCTTTGCTTTCCTATGCAATCGTAGGCTTCTTGTCTGTGCCCTCATCACCTTGACTGACTCACTCATCTACCATGTTTGCTTTTACATCATTCTTAGGGGTCTTCCTAGGACCTCACACGGCCCATAGGAAACAGGTATGATGCACATAACTGTTGAGTACATGCGACTCATTTTTGGTTTATTTCTATTTGATTATCACAGTTGTCCTGTGAAACAACTTTTATGTTGTAAAATAAAAAAAAATGCCCACTTTGCTGTTATTGGAGGAATTCAGGTGTCAGAGAGTTAGATTTGCTCCTAAGTTCAGACTTAGGTGGAGAAGCCTAGATAACCATGTCTGACTAAACATGTATATGTGAATGTGTGTGTATGTGTATATAGGGATGTCTGTAAGAGTGTTTGAGTATGTGTGAGAGTGGGTATGTGTGTCTGTAGGGGTATCTGTGTGAGTGTGGGTGAGTATGTATGAGTGTGTGGAGCGTGTATATATGCGGGTGTTGTGTATGTATGAGTGTGTGTGTAGGGGTATCTATGTAAGTGTGTGCATGTGTGAGTGGTGAGTGTCTGTATGTAGGGTTGTCTTGTGAGTGTGTGTGTGTGTGTGTGTGTGTGTGTAGGGGTGGGGCACAGGAATATCTGCTTTTCCTCCCTGGCCATCTGTGTCTACCTCCTTGCCTCACCTAGACCTAAGTCAGTCAAATTTAGCACTGCTACAAAGACATTCTCTTGAGGGCCTCTGTAGTTCTCAGTGCCCAGTCCTGGACAGTCCCAGGCTTGCCCATGTCCCCAATCAGCCTGATAAAATCAACTGAAGCACATGCCTTTACATAAACATGAATACTGCATGCATGTGTGCCTGAGCCGCTTCGGAGTGTAATCTACCTGGTCTAGATTGTTCAGGCTCCTGATGCCCTAGCCTGGTTCATCCTGGCAAGGCCACCATAGATCCTTCCATCCTTCCTCTCCACAGCAAGTTTCTGCCTGCACCATACAGAGAGGAGACCTAGTGTTTCTACAGGACAGAAAGGGTGAGGAAGAAGCATTGAAGGAGCTAGTACTGGTGAGCAGTGGGCACCTCCAGAGGTGGCATGCTGAACTCCTGGGAAAGGACTGGTGGAGAAAGACAAGGGCCTGTTCAGAGCTCACGCCTTGATGTTCTACTTGATCCCACAGTCGCCGCAAGAATAGATGTGAGCGCTTCCCAGGAATTCAGGTGGCCACATGCCATCAGCAGCTGCCTCTGAAGGGCAGAGCCCTGAAGCCACGCTGGGGCTCGGGCAGGAGCAGAGAGACACCTGGGGTTAGGCAGTGTGACCAACCTAGCATCTTTTGACTATTAGTCAGTCTTGCTGTAATGCATGGCCTCATATGTAGTGCCTCAGGGCTGGTCTTTCATCTCCCTGAGTAGGCAGGCTGAGAGCCGGAATGCAACGAAATGGAAACACTTTTGAAAATTATTACCTAGGAATCCTTTCACCTCAGCTAGAACACTAAGCACAACCGCCCCTGCTCACAGGGTTTCCTGCTATTCGATGGTGGTAGCAGACCTGCCCCGCTGTGGGCAGCAAGACCCTGGGCTAAGCCCTGATGCTGAAAGCCTGGAAGCGTGGCTTTAAGAGAGTGAGCAGTAGGCCTCTGAGTGAGCTGGGAGATGCGAGCATCCCTGAAATCACCCATTTCGACACCCCAGCTACACATTGACACCCACGCCGAACACCTGTGCACATGGAAGTGTGCACACACGTGCGCAGACTTAATTTGCACCAGGCAATCCCATTTAGTTCTGCTGCCTGGGTACAGCTCCACCAGTAAACCTTGGGTTTCTCTTTTAAAAAACAAGTGTGGAGAAATGATTTCACAAACGAGCTGAAATGTTGGGTGTCTCTGTGCCATTTGCTCAAGCAGTAAGTGCAGGTGTCTCTGGGCTGTGGGTCCCAGGGAGCTCTGCACGGTTCCTTCTGGCATTGGCAGTGTCATGGGAGAATTATACAAATGCAAGAGGATGATGTCTCCACCCGAGCTGGCTGTTGGACTGGTTGAATAAAATATGAAATATATGTTTATGTAATTGAACTATTTTATCCTATTATAATACAAACTACACCATGAGGGGCAGGAAGAGGAAGAGGAAAGGAGAGAGTAGAAGGGAGGTAAGGAGGAAAACAAAAGGAAGAACATAGGCCACACCATCTCTGAGTTAGCCTTTGTTTGGCTGTGTCTAGGGGACATACACAATGAAAACACCTGCGGCTACTTCTCATTCTGTTCCTGCACTTTCTGACCTGGTAGTGGGTGCTTCACTGTGTCTGCAGGTCGTGTGGCCCGTCATCCATTGGCACACCATCTGATTACACATTAAGATGGACATGAACCTTGGAAACCAGTTTCTACCCAGGGCCACTCTATTCACACAGAAGACAGCATTCAAAAGTGTGGAGAGCTACATCCGGGGGAGGGTTGAGCCTACTAAACCCCCCACTGGCAGCTCTGTTTCCCTGACTTCCCCTCTGCCCATGGGCCCATCTCCATTCTGAGCCAGCCCCGATGGCAGCACCTTGTATGCCTTGGCAGTGGGTCCCTTGCTTCTTTAGAGGCTAGAGGAAGCACATGCCACTCCCAAACTCTGCATGTGCTGTGATCTGAGTCACAGGGCTCTTTTTCACCTGTGGCACTGACTCTGACCCTTGGCACTAGAAAGTCACCTTGAGCTTTTGGCCTCATCTTTAAGTCTACTCCCCAAACTAAAATCCTAGCCTCGAGTAATAGAACATTCTAGGCCATCTTTCCTCCCTGAGAGCTGGATCCAGCTTTCTGTACAGCCTTCCCATTCCCAGGCCTGACTGTAGCTGGTGTTCATGCCCCCTCAGCTGGTCTCTGGCACCAAGCTACTCCTGGCACCTTTTGACTCCACTGCTGAGTTGAGCTAGCCTCTCTCCTGGGCAATCTGCTCTCTGCTTTACCCCAGGTCTGGGTCTCTTCTTCCTTCTTTTACCATCTGCCTGAAGACCATGGCACCAGCACTTGTTCATATGAGAGCAACCAGCAACAGTAGACACAGAAAACATCTCACTGGGATGTGTAGTCTAGGGAGAACCTGTTAGGGCCCAGAACCTGGTGTTTGCAAGCTTCTCCACTGGTCTAGAACAGGTTACTGCAGACTCCCACATTCTGGGCCACATGAAGAAATGAGGTTCGGTGCACAACACAGATAGAGCGTAGGAGCAAAGCTAACCACACAGCAGATACCCAGCACCCCACCCTCAACCCCACATGCGTGGCTGTCCCTGCCAGCCTAGTAGGAGACATTTACCAGCCTCTGGTCCCTTTGCAAACCACAGGGCCCCAGGTTGCAGGTGGTAATTTGCATAGAGAGGCATTCCTCTCCCTGGAGGTTAGGCCTATCTAAGTTTCTTTTTGGTACAGGGGAGCTGAACAGAGTCTTTAAAAAGAAAGAAAAACAAGATGGGACTGTGCCTGGACCCAGGCAGTAAGGTGTTCCTTCCAAAGTCTCTGTGGCTATTTCTGGCCCCATTGTCGTCTGGGTTGCAGAGGAAGGCCTCCTGGTAATTCTTTGCTTGAAAGACAGAAACAGAACATTGTTCCTGACGGCTTTGATTTAATGGCCAAAAACAGTTATAGGAAACTGTTGCGCAGATGTTCTGTGAAACTCAGAAAACACTGGGTCTTTGAGAAGGGCTATTTTTAGACAAATGCTTCCTACCATTGGGGGCTTCACTGCTTACAAAAGGGGATGTAAAAGCAGAGAAAATGTGGGAGGGAGCGAAGGAGGGAGAGAAAGAGAGTCGGAGGGAGGGAAGGAGAGAGAGAAAAAAGAAGAAAGTTTGTGCTTTGGAGCCTTGGTGTATTTTGACAGTCACGGTTTACTTTTCTGTGCATCTTCCCATGATGTGCTGGGTGCTAGGAAACGTCTATTACCTCCTCATTAATTACCTCCCATTCAAGCTCCGGGAACAGGCAGTGTGGCCGGCTTTCTGATCTCTTCACTTTCTCACCTCCCTGTACACAAACTGATACTTTCTCTTCATCTGTCTCTTCCATCCATTTCCCTCTAATCGTTCATCTTAGACTCGGTCACGAGCCTCCCCTCCTCCAGGAAGCCTTCCTTATCTTCTCTAGGACAAACTGGTCCTCTCTTTCCATCGTACAGTGAACTTGGTCATTACTGTCCTGCCTCTGCGCCTGTCCCTCTGCTCAGACTGGAAACTCTCGGAGGCTGTGTCCTCTTGCTGTTGTCACCACTTAGCACTTCTGAGTGCCATGGTGAGCCCAGAAACAGTGTGTGTAAGTATGGGTGTATGTGTGGAGCAGGGAATGAGCAAGTGAGGATATGCATTGGGTAAACCCTTCCAAGTGTCACCTCCTGTGGCAGATATTTATCTGTTTCAGCTTTTCAAATCAAAGCCAAATCGTTACTATGATTAAGGCCATAGCCCAGTGACTACAGTCTGAGGAAGCCTTTGCTATTTCCAGGAAGCCGGGGCTTTGGGACAGTCATTTGGAGGACAGGTGTGGGAACACTTTCGGACGCAGGTATCATCTATTCTTTAATTCTGAGTCTTTTGTTTTCTTTCTTCCACTGAGGACACAACGTTTCAGGAGTTTTGAGAGGGTAGAACTTCCAGAGAGCATTGAGCGTGTGGACCCAGGGAAATGCCACTGGCAGTGGAAAGGATGCACGAACAGGCCATCAGGGGGTCTCAGAACACCTCATTTTCCACTGCCGGTGGGGCCACATCCAGTTGGAACGAGAGGACAGTGAAATTGCCCAGATGAAGACTGATTGGTGACGTCATAGCCCAAAGAGCATAGCAAGTTCTGGAAGGATGAGCTCCTTCTCTTGGCTTGCTCTCCTTCATGGTCTCCATAACTTGACCAGCTCCTCCTAACCATTTTGCAGAAAAACCCTCTTCTGGCTGAGTCTAGGGACCCTCTGATCCATGGAACAAGGGTCACTCTGGCCCTCAGGGGGGCCAATGGCCACATCACTGCACTCTGGGCAAGAGCTTCTGAGTTTCCTGGAAGCTGAATCCAGCCAGAGCTGCATGTTTTGGGGTTTATGGCCTTTTAGTGAATGTTTCCATCTCCTTTTATTTTTTTTTCATTTTTAATTTTTACATTTCATGAGTTTATTTACAGGTATTGCAAAATTTTTACATCTAATATTTTTTCTTTTTTATTTTCTTTTTTATTTTTTTATTTTTATTAAAAATTTCCACCTCCTCCCCTCCTCCCATT
>LOEQ01004895.1:74545-97077 GCA_001685075.1 Bramus lutescens | reverse complement strand
TTTTTTAAAAATGATAATCCTTATATAAACATTTTGGAAGAATATGAAATATTGTTTTATGAAAGAAATTGTGGTATATGGGCATCATACATTGAACTCAGTGGATCACTCAAGAAGGGAGAATACAAAGAAAGGGTAAGAAGTGGGTGTGATTTAAAGGGAATTAAAAAGGGATGAGTGAATGCCATCAAAATACATTGCATAAAGTTCTCAAAAAATGAGTCAAACTTTTTGAAAAGAATGGAATTATGACATCCAAAGGAAAATAGTTAGAAACGAAGTTTTAAAAATTGAAATAAAAGACCGATAGCACATTTTCCCTCAGATGCACAAAAATCTAGATTTAAATTTATGATTATGTATGTGGTGTGTGCATGAATGTGTTTAAGATAAGACGATAAAGAGGGGAGATAGGAGGAAGAGGAGGAAAGGAAGGGTGAGGGGGAACAAGGGAGAAAGTATTGAAATGGAGTCATTATGAGAGCAGGAGGGGCTGTGTTGGGGGAGGAAGAGGAACAGCACAAATGGGGAGTCCCTGGGGATGAGGAACAGTGACACAGATGACAGGTGTGCAACAATGCTCCAGTGAAATCCACTCGGTATTCTAACCCGAAGTTTCACTAAAAATCAAACAAATTTTAACAAGTATTATTTTAATATTCTCAATGGTGACTTGAAGGAAGATACTAAAAGCACCTTGCCAAATCTGCAAGTGATCCTAACTTGTTACACCAAGGAGTGAAAGAGCTGAAAGGAAGAAAGGAAGGAAAAACAATGATTAGCCCAAGCAAAGAAAAGGGCAGCTAGAACTGAGCATGGTGGGACACCCTGTAATGTCAGCACTGGAGAGGCTGAACAGTGAAATCCTGTCTCAAAACAAAAGAGACTGTGGAGGGGCTCGGTGGGTAAGAGCTTTTGCTATGCAATCATGAATGAGGACCTGCATCTGGGGCCCAACAGCTATGTAAAAATCCAAGTTGAGATACAATTACATGTGAAATCCAGTGCTGTGGGCGTGAGAACACTGTGATCAATCAGTCAGCACAGCCAAATGGATGGGATGAGATCTGTCTGGGAGTTCATTTACTCCTTCCTAGGGATGGAGTGAGTGCCGGCTGTATACCAGCTCACTGCTGAACTGCTGGACCACACAGCTGACAAAGCAGGGACTCACTCTGCAGGCAGAGTACCAGGGAGGGTGGAGAGCCTGCAGGGGGAAAGCAGTTACAGTTTTAAATCTTGACCAGATTAGGGATGCTTCCATTGAGACCTCAAAGATGAGCCCAGTTCAGGTGGATGGAAGAGAAGGGAATATCTAACACCATAGGTAAAGGATCATTTGGGCAGAGGAAACACATTCTACCTCTGGCCACCGGGTAGTTGTTAGGAGTTTGAATGAAATACCCGACTTCTCAAAGGCTCAGCTCCTTCACCTGAAAATGGGAATAAGAGCACTGAGCTGAACAAAGTGTGAGTCACCCTAGCACCACACCAGGCAGGCAGCAGACGCAAAGGAGAAATAACAACAAACGAGACAAACAGCCCACGGCAGCCAGCATTACCATCGCTGTCATCGTTATCATTAGTTAGGAAGACCAGAGACATGATCAGCCCGTGACTGGCCCTCGAGCGGAGCAGCGGCACAGTGGCTTTGTCACCCACAGAGGGGACTCCGCCCTCCTCCACACCACAGCCATATACTGCAGATGCAAAACCCGCGGGCAAACTGGGGATACGACTTTTGGGAATTGAGGAAGGCAATGAATGAGAGAGGGAGAAATGAGAGGAGATGAAAGGAGGCTCTAAAAAAGGAAAGAGATGGGGAAAGACTTTCACAGGAAACAGAAGGAAAGAGGCAGGCTGCATAGGGGAGGAAAATCAGCAAATCTGTTGGCTAGGAAAGTGTTCACATCTGTGGCTTATTGGAAATCAGATACTGCACTTTCTAGGGTTCTCCAGCATTAATCACAAGGCAGGAGAGAGGAATTTGTTTTATACAGTTTATTAAAAATGAATG
Organism: Bramus lutescens; assembly: GCA_001685075.1. Taxonomy (NCBI): domain Eukaryota; kingdom Metazoa; phylum Chordata; class Mammalia; order Rodentia; family Cricetidae; genus Bramus; species Bramus lutescens. The sequence goes on along the minus strand of LOEQ01004895.1, from coordinate 95,060 downwards.
ATAACAGAGGTTGGTTTATATATTAATCAGGCATGAAAAACGTATTTGATAAAGAACAGCATTCCTGTATAGAGAAGCAACGATTTCCTCTGTTGAGCCCACAATTCCACGGATTCTGCTGAATATGCACAGTGACTGGGCACTGGGGGAGGATTTACTTCAAAAGTCTTTTCTATTTTTAAGGAATCTCATAAACTATACATCAACCTTCATTTTTTTATGGTCAGTTCTAATGATAAAGACACACTCCAGCCAAGGGGATCCTGTGGAGACCCGCACTGTCCTCTGTGTTAGCACTGGAAGAGACTGGTTCCCCACACAGGTGTGGGTCTCACCTCTGCCAACTTCTCCCTGGGTAGGAAAATGCTAGCAGCTTATTTTCGAAGTTTCAGAGGGGTGGGCCCAGCCTGAAGCTAGTTAATTCTCCAGCTGCAATTTTTCCTGCAGATGTTATTCATCTCGAATCTTCTTCCTGGCTCACAGTCCACAGTATCTCCCAAGGCCTTCCTTCCGCCCATTTCTACCCCACCTCAAAGACTGTTCTTCTGTGATGGTTCTTATACTAGAATCTTCAGAAACACAGCTGTTTAAGCTTACAAAACCAGAGAAAGGAGACTTTCTGGGTGTGGGGCTGAATAACCTCTATTCCAACAAGCCTTCCAGCGGCTTCTGATGCTCTTGGTCCTGTTGCCCATCCTCCCATATCTCCAAACTTCTCTCTCGTCTTCCAGAACGTGGAAGACTCTTACCTGGAGCGAGGGAAAAACAGCAGAGGATTCTACACATCATAGATGGTTGTGGAAAGAAAGAATTAGTGACCTCACATTCTCTAGATAAAACCTGAGGGATCACTGACCTCCTCCTCTTCTAGAGAGGAGCAAACCGAGCCTCAGAGAGAAAGCTATTTGCCTACATAAGAAGTAGTCAGATCAAGACAGGAGTCAGTGCTGGGAGGTGGCTCAGCAGTTCAGAACGCTTGCTGTACAAGCATGAGAACCTGAATTCTCAACATCCATGGAAAAAGGTGGGTGTGGTGTGTGCATGTCTGTCACCCCAGCATCATAGTGGGGGTCGGGGACAGAGGAAAATCTCTAAGACAGATACACAGAGGAGTTAGGGGGGAGAGAGAGAGAGAATAGATAAGACAATGAAGAAAAAAAAACCTGAACTGGAATCATCTGGTAGCAGGGATGTGGCTCAATGTCTACACAGACATCAACCTTGTGTGTATAAAGTCAAGGGTTTGCTCGCCACCACCACTAAAGAAATGAGTGAATAAATTAACAAGTAAGCAAATAAATATTGATCCCAATGGCAAAGCCAACCATCAGATATTAATACTCTGCTTTGTGGGCAGGAACACTGCCAAGATTGGAGGTGAGTGGGACCCCCATGGAAGAATAAGCTCAGGCTGAAATCAACATATCTTACTGTAGGCCACATATATCTTTCTTTGCTCTGAGGACAGGCGCTACAAAACCACGCAACCCTTTAATAAGGCTGGGCATGGTTTCTGTGTGGTTTGCAAAGTTGTGACAAGTTGATAAATTGCTTAACCTCTCGGAGACTCTGCTTCCTCATACTAAGAGGCACATAACAAGATTCAACTTGCAATGTTTCCCCCCCAAAGCTTAAATGAAACAATGTCTGTCCCAGGGGTTCATAGACCAGCTGCCCTCTATGTACCGTGATCCATGAACAATACTCAGCCCTCTTTCCAAGCGAGTCACAGTCTGGTGGTAAACATTAATTACAGAAAGAACTGGGATGCCAGTCTCCCTGAGGTAGGAACCACTGCTCTCCCTTAGAAAATAACGTCCTTGGAGTGGACACCTTGGCCGGCAACCCACCATTTGTGTGGCCTACTGAAGGTGGATCTTGCCTGGTTGGGAGAGGTAGGAATTGGCATTTGACTTGACTCTAGCTGATAATGGGCTAGGATTTCTATTGCTGTGATGAAATACTAAGACCAAAAGCAGTTTGGGGAGGAAGGGCTTTATTTGGTTTACACTTATAGATTGCTGTTCATCATCGAAGGAAGTCAGGACAGGAACTCACACAGGGCAGAAACTTGGAGGCAGGATCTGATACAGAGGCCATGGAGGGGTGCTGCTTACTGGCTTGCTCCTCGTGGCTTGCTCAGCCTGCTTTCTTATGGAACCCAGGAGCACCAATCCAAGGATGGTATCACCCACATGGGCTGGGCCCTTTTCCTCATCAACCACTTATTAAAAACATGTCCTACAGGTTTGCCTACAGCCTGACCTTATGGAAGCATTTTCTTAAATGAGGTTCCCTCCTCTCAGATGACTTAATCTTGTGTCAAGTTGGCATAAAACTACCCAGCACAATGGGTCTAAAGAAAGACACTCCAGGCAGAATGAAGATAATGAAAACCAGAAATCTTGGGGAAACTTGAAAGTAAAAATTGCAGCCCCCCCACAAATAGCCTCAAATGATATAATATGAATGAAGTCTCCATAAGAGCCAAGGACGCTCATGGCTGTTGACACCTGCTTTCTTCCCTCACCAGGGCACCAACAAATGTCAATCAGGGGTATTGCTTGAGGCTGTGGCTATCTTCCTTCATTATTGGAAGCCAGTGGTTGCAAATGTCACTAATTATCAAGCTACATGAAACCGGCCTTGGCAACAGAGCAGGGAATTCTCAGTTTCATTCTGCAGGCCCGCCTGCCACTTCCTCCCATCATGCCAATAATTTAGGAAGGTTTGGTCTTCTAATGCAATGCATGGCAATTTTACACTCAGGGCCAGACTGCTGGTTTCCTGGTTCCGTCACTCTCCACCTTATTCCCTTGAGGGAATTCTCTGAACCTGGAGCTAGGACATCAGCCAGCAAGCCCCACTGATCCGCCTATCTCAGTCCCACAACACGGGCTTCAAGGTAAAAGTGTGGCCATGCACAGCTGTTTGCATGGGTGCTGGGGATTCGAACTCAGGTCCTCATGCTTGAACACCAAGCTCCCTTATTCAGCCATCTCCTCAGCTACCAAGTCTACTTCTATTTTAATGTCAGACTCAATTAAAGGTGTATGCAAATGAGGTAAATGTTCATAGTACATTATGATTTCTAAAGAGCAATGCTTAGAGATGTATAAAGTGAAATCTTAGTCTCTGTGATAGCTATTCTTGGTTGTCAACTTGACTACATCTGGAATTAACTAAAATCCAAAATGGAAGGCACACTGTGTGGGATTTTTGTTTAATTTGAAATAGGAAGATCCACTTCTGATCCGGATCTTTGAGGTAGGAAGACACTCCTTTAATCCAGATCCCTTGTTTGTTAGTTTAGTTTGTTTTTGTTGTTGTTGTTGGTGGTGGTTTTTGTTTGTTTGTTTGAGATGAGGTTTCTCTGTATAACAGCTCTGGCTATCCTGGAACTCGCTTTGTAGACCATGCCAATCTTGAACTCACAGAGATCCGCCTGCCTCTGCCTCCTGAGTCCTGGGATTAAAGATATGCACCACCACCGCGTAGCTTGGTGGGTTTTTTTTTTAATAATACAACTTTTTTTAGTGATTTCTTTTTATGTGCATTGGTGTTTTGCCTGCATGTATGTGTATGTGAGGGTTTTCTGATCCCCTAGAACTGGAGTTACAGACAGTTATAAGCTGCCATGTGGGTGCTGGGAATTAAACCCAGATCCTCTGGAAGAGAAGCCAGTGCCCTTAACCACTGAACTATCTCTCAAGCCCCAATCCAGATCTTTTGAGCTTGGAAAAAAATATACCTTTAATCTGGATCTTTAGGTGGGAAAACACACATTTATTATGTCACATCTTCTGCTGGAGGCCGTATAAGGACATGAAAGAAGGAAGCTTTTGCTTTTCCTGCTTGCCCTCACCTTGACGGCAAATCCATTTCTTCACTAGCATTAAAGCCTACTTCTTCAGAATTCCAGTGCATACTTAAGACCAGCTGAGACATCTGGACTGTGGACTAAAAGACTTCTGAATTCTGTGACTTTCTCTTCAGAGACAGCCATTGCTGGACTAGCTGAACCACAGCCTGTAAGTCATCCTAATAAATACGCTTTATTTACACACACACACACACACACACACACACGCACACACACACACACACGCATATACATATATAGAGAGAGACTCATTCTATAAGCAATATTGCAATATTATTCTAGAGAATCCTCACTAACACAGATTTTCTTCATTAGCTGTATTCTAAGTAGTAAAATAACATTTATAAAGAAGTGTCCCTAAATCCTGTTGCCTGTACCCTTGAACACTTCTGTTATTTTCGCTGACACTGTCCTTGTGAGAAGGAGAGCAGTGATCCTGCTCCCACATGCCCAGGCCTGACTAAGGAGCCAGCATCCAATTTAGTCTCTGTCACTCACTTCTTGAGTCTGCTGCCATATCGCCACAAGACGCCCTTGTAAAATAAACATGAATTCCACATGGGTGGTGGGGAAGGTCGAATACTGGGAAAGGAAAATTTCTCAAGGTTAGTTAGTAAAAACAAAGTAAGCAAGACTGGCAAACGTAGAAAGGAATGAACCCTCCAACAACACCTGGGGAGAGGCAAACTAGGAAAGAAAGCTGGCAGCAGAATACCCACACGGAAAGACCACTCAGAGGCTGCCTCGCCACAGGAGACCACTTCCTAAATATAACCCAATAGCACAGACACTGAGAGCAACAATAAATAAATGGGGACCTCCTGAAACTGAGAAGCTTCTGTAAAGCAAAGGGCACAGTCAACAAGACAAAAGGACAGCTTACAGAATAGGAAAAGATCTTCACCAACCCCACATCGGGCAGAGGACTGATCTCCAAAATACACAAAGAACTCAAGAAACTTAACATCAAAAGAACAAATAATACAATAAAAAATAGGGTACAGACCTAAACAGAGAACTCTCAACAGAGGAATCTAAAATNATCTCCAAAATACACAAAGAACTCAAGAAACTTAACATCAAAAGAACAAATAATACAATAAAAAATAGGGTACAGACCTAAACAGAGAACTCTCAACAGAGGAATCTAAAATGGCTGAAAGACACTTAAGGAAATACTCAACACCCTTAGCCATCAGAGAAAGGCAAATCAAAACAACTCTGAGATTCTATCTTGCACCTGTAAGAACAGCCAAGATCAAAAACACTAATGACAACTTATGCTGGGGAGGATGTGGGGAAAGGGAACACTCCTGCTTTGCTGGTGGGTGTGCAAACTGGTTTAGCTGCTTTGGAAATCAATGTGGTGATTTCTCATGAAACTAGGAAACAACCTTCCTCAGTACCCACCAAAAACCACTTTTGGGTATATACCCAAAGGATGCTCGATCGTGCCACAAGGACATGTGCTCAACTATGTTCATAGCAACATTGTTTGTAATAGTTAGAACCTGGAAACAACCTAGACACCTCTCAACCAAAGAATGGATAAGGAAAATGCGATACATTTACACAGTGGAATACTACTCCATGGTAAAACAATAATGACATCTTGAAATTTGCAGACAAATGGATAGATCTAGGAAAAAACATATTGAGTGGGGTAACCTGGACCCAGAAAGACAAATATAATATGTACTCACTCATATGAATGGGTTTTAGACATAAAGCAAAGAAAAACCAGCCTACTGTCCACAACCCCAGACAACCTAGACAATAAAGAGAGACATTACAGGGATCTACACATGAAAAAGACAAGATCTCCTGAGTAAATTGTGAGTGTTGGGGTCATAGGAGAGCGTAGAAGGAGAGAGGGGAGGAATGGAGGGGAGCGAAGAAAATGTATAGCTCAATAAAAACAATTAAAAATGCAAAAAAAAAAGAGATCACTCTCAGGAATGAAGACATCAAGACTATGTGAGCAAGTGAGCAAGAACAGTGAGGGTTTCTACAAAGACTGTTATGCTGTATTGGTTGCCTTGGAAATAGCAGCCCAGCCCCCACCACCCCCATAGGACAGCGATGCACAAAAGACAACAAATGTGCACGGATGATGTGGCAGCATCTGTGGGCAGGACAATGTGTCTTGCAGCTAGCATTGTCTTTAGGGGCCTGGGAAGGAACTGGCAAGGGGTTGTGTGCTGTAGGTAAACAGGAAGAAGCTCAAGAGCTGCTCTGACTCTACCTGCCACCGTCATGGCCTCGAAGGGACTCACGCTGGGTAATCAGTGTTTATTGGTTCTCCATTGACCTACAGAATTGTTCTGGATGGCACCTGCAAGTCAGATGATTTAGTTAGACCCTGTCTTTTGCCCACCCAGAAAGGCTGAGGTGGTCTAGAAGGCCCCTCAGGCACAAAGCCAAAAGGATCACCGTTACTGTCTGTTTAAAGGCTCAGACTTGTCCTAGAAGGCCCTGGAGTTCTAAATCATTAGTTCCCTGCTCTTCTGGGTTTGTTTCCTTTTCAGATCCCCCACCATCTTCAGGCCAACGTCCGAGTTTGCCTCTGAATGTCATCCTTCTGCTGCCTGCTCAACCCTGGGGCTCTCCATGGTCACGACCTTCACAAGTAGTGTTCCCTTAAACCGCTATCTTGAAAGTGGTTTTGGGACCCCGAGGTTTCCTGGGACTCCTTCAGAAGATCCATGAGGTCAGGCCTGTGTTCATAACACATATGTTCACCTTTCATTCTCACAGACTTTCATGCTTGGACATAACAAATGTCAGCTGGTGTGGTTTTAGATTCCACACTACAACAAATTTCAAGAAAGTACTGTCTGTCAAGTCTCATTCCCTGTCGAAGAAGGCTCACACGAGAAGACTGCTACAAGATGCCTCTCATTTCTCCAACTACATGCAACATGTGTATCTATGCGGGATCTAGGTATGGCCCAATCAAAACATCCCATGGCTGGAAATACAGTTCAATGGTAAAGCAATTGCTTAGCATGCCCAGGGCTCAGTGTTCAATCCCCAGCATTACCCACAGCCCCCAAAATCATCACAGATTGAAAGAATGAAATGCAGGCATTCAGGAATGTTATATCAAAGCAGACACTAAATAGATTTGCAAAATTTAAGACAGAAATACTGTTTTCACTGATTTTTATTATTGATTAAAAATTTTTTTTTTCCAAGACAGGGTCTCTCTGTGTAACTCTGGTTGTTCTGGAACTCGCTCTGTAGACCAGGCTGGCCTCAAACTCAGAGATCCCTCTGCCTTTACCTCCCCAGTGCTGAGTATTAAAGGCCTGCACCACCACTGCCTAGCTTGATAAAATAAATTTTAATAAAACAGCTTATATCAACATGGTATGAATTTATTATTGCTTTTTGTCAACCAATATTTTTTAAGTTCTTCACTTTAGTTCCTGGTGCAGTAAGTCATAATATTTCTAGCCCACAAGAAGCTCTTTGAAATTCGCAAGTTATTCCTGAGTGTGTGAGGAAGATTCCTGAGGTCAAAAAGCTGGCGAGATCATGCTCAGCCAGCAGACTGGTTAATTTGGAGATGCCTGCACCGTTGCACACTGATTCCTCCAGATTCTTGATCTTTCTATAACCTGTTCTCCAGCACCTCACTGCACACTCTTCATACAGGCTATTGATCTTATTGATCGTAAGCCTTCCCTGCCACCCTATATCTGTGTCTGTCCCAGAGTTGAAATCCCATGGACGGATAAGGGGAAAAAATAAGCCCTTGTAGATAGAGTGGATGACCTACAAACACTGACAGGAGGAATGGGTATATACATGCATTTTTGTATATGTATATTTGTATATGATGGGGGCATATGTGTGCGTATATGTTTATGTATGTTTAGGTAGATGGGTGTGCATGTGTGTGTAGACCAGAGGTCAACATTAGGTGTTGCTCCTCATGACTCCATCCACTTTCTTCCTTTGAGACAGTCTCGCTTGCTGAGGCTGACCAAGTAGGTTAGACTGGCTAGCCATTGAGCCTGTGGACTCTCCAATCTCCAACTCTCCACTGCTGGACTTACTAGCCCACACTACTTTTTAAACATGAGTTCTAGGGATCGAACCCATGACCTAGTACTTGCTCAGCAGGCACTTTACCAACTGAACATCTCCCCAGCCCCATTTGTTACTGTGACTCTGATTTAAATACAGATATAAAAAGCATATACACAGGGTTTTTATACTTTTTCTTTTAAGCCAGGCATGGTGGCACACTCCTTTAATCCCAACACTTGGGAGGCAGAAGTAGGCGGCTCTCTATGAAAGTTTAAGGCCAGCCTGGTCTACATAGTGAGTTCCAGGAACAGCCAAGTCTGCTCAGAGAAATCCTGTCTCAAAAAAACCCAATAATAATAATAATAATAATAATAATAATAATAAACCTAAGTTTCAAACAAAAACTTAACCTAAGTAGGCTGGGTATGGTGGCACATGCCTTCAGTTCCATCATTCAGGAGATAGACACAGACATATCTCTGGATTTTGGGGCCAGCCTGGTCTACATAGAGAGTTGCAGACCAGAGACTGCTATAGACTGAGACCCTATCTCTAAAAAAAATAAAATAACCTAAGAGACAATTTTGCTTCTACTCAAAGTTCAGAGAAACTCCTGTAAGCAAATAACCAGGGAATACATCATGCTGAGAGATGCCATAAATGTGGCCAAAGTAACTTGTTCCAGGATTGCAGTGTGGCCTGGACAGAGTTCTGAACATAGAAAGAAAAACAAACACCTATAAAACACAAGATACCCTATTGTGAGGAGACGGTCACACCACTGGACTAAGGCCAGCCAAAAAGTGTGGCGTCTCCACCCTGGTTCCCTTCAAAGTACCATCCAAAGCAGACTGCCACCCAGAACCCTGGCCAGAGTTGCCATGTTTGCTGCCCAGCTTCATGGCTGTCCTTCAACCTCCTCTGTGAGCAAAGCCACCTTTCTGCAAGTCTGGGGACATCAGTGTGCGAGGCTCAGGGAGCAGAAAAGCAAGTACACACAGCATGCTGTGTCTGGGCCCTCTCCCCTTTGTCCCTAACACATTCCCTGGTAAACTGAGGAAGAGAGAGTGATGCTAGTTGTGGGTGTCTTAGTTACTGTTCTATGGCTGTGAAGAGACACCATGACCAAGGCAACTCTTATAAAAGAAAGCATCTAACTGGAGACTTGCTTACAGTTTCAGTCCATGACCATCATGGTGGGGACAATAGACAAGATGTCACTGGAGCAATAGCTGACTTAATGTTATCCACCACAAAAGGCAGAGAAAGAGAGTTAACTGGGAATGGTGTGGGCCTTTGAAACCTCAAAGCCCACCCCCAGTGGCACACATCCTCCAACAAGGCCACACCCCCTCCAACAAGGCCACACCTCCTCCAAGGAGGGCACACTTCCTCCAACAAGGCCATACTTCCTCTAACAAGGCCACACCTCCTCCAACAAGGCCATACTTCCTCTAACAAGGCCACATCCCCTCCAAGGCCACACTTCCTCCAAGAAGGCCACACCTCCTCCAACAAAGCCACACCCCCTACAACAAGGTCACACCTCCTCCAACACTGGCACACCCCCTACAACAAGGCCACATCCCCTCCAAGGCCACACCTCCTCCAACAAGGCCACATCCCCTCCAACAAAGACACACCCCCTTCAACAAGGACATACCTCCTAATCCTCAAATAATTCACCAGCTGGGGACTGAATGTGCACATGTATGAGCCAAAGGGGGCCATTCTCATTCAAACCATCACATGGGAAACAATGCCTTTGGCAAAATAGGTGTCTACCTCTTGCCTCAGAAGTTTTAAAGTTACTAATTCAGACTGGTGAGTGTGTGTGTGTGTGTGTGTGTGTGTGTGTGTATGTATGTGTGTGTGTGTATGAGAAACAGAAAGATAGACAGACTTGGAGCCAACAGGAAAAAAAGAGAAAGCTTATGCTTTTCCAGTTAATTCAGGGATGGCTCATCCCCCAAACCAGCCTTTATCAAAAACTCCTTGTGGGGCTTCAGACAAGGCTCCTCCATGTCTGAAGTGTAGTGCTCCCCAATATGTGAAAGGCTCTGGGTTCCACCCCTAACATCATAAAAACGCAAAATAAACCCAACTACGCACTCACGGATGGTGATGTAGGAAGCATCAAGATACGTTCAGTTAAACACACACAGTGCTAATCATATAAATATCTTGACATTGCTTTCTTTAACCCTTTAGCCATGCTAAATGTGCTAAACATTTCCCGGCTCTTTTCAATGTATTCACAAGTCTTGTGTTTATGGCACTACCAACCGGGGACTCTCAGGGGACTAAAGACAGGGTCACTGTTCAGTCAGCATCAGTATAGGTTTTGCTCTATCAGAACAAGGTTCTTCAGTCCTTTGGTCCCCGACTGTAACTTGTGGTCCCCAGGTAGCATCTGTCCAAAGGGCCCAGGTCTAACAGCTGCCCACAAGCTATAAAGTGTTTTGAGCGTATCATGCAGAATGGCGCTAATGCCAAAGTTTACTGTGTACTTAGAATTTACAGAAATTGCGTTATCTACTCCCTGAAAACGCTCCAAGGCCAATGCTTCTGTGTCCATTTTACAGGCCAGAGAACTGAACCTCAGGGAGGCTACCTGGTAGGAAACAGCAACAGGACTTGAATCGGGATCAGAAAGGTCACCCAGCAAGAAACAGAATCAGGACTTGAATTCAGGTCCACGCCAAACTGTGTTCTCACTACATTGGCCAGCCTGCTTGCCAGACCAGACGATTTGTCGGTACTCTGTATGTTTTGCGGCATTTTCTCTCTGGAGAAAACAGGTTCGCTCGATGGAAATAATAACCGAGACCTGTCACTTTCCAGTACCCAAGTCTCCTCTTCTCTGCCATGCACGCTTCTCCCTACTACACCATGCGCTGGAATATGGACAGACTTATCCAGACAAGTTTAATACAGTTTTTCCCCATAATGCCCCTGTCCTGGTGAGTTCAGCAGGGACATTTTCAGCAGAAAACCTTTTGCCCTGTGCACTGGAGCAAAGTCATGAGCCCACCTTAGATCCAAGGGTTTAAAATAGAAGAAGTTTAGTTGTAATTTGAAAACCTGGATACTTTTCATCCTCAGTCCAGATGTGCCAGTCACCTGTGGGATTCCCCCAGTGCCCAGCACAGTTAGCAGAGGACCCAGAGGCAGGAGCCTCCCGAACCCAGGTCCTCTGGTCCAGGGCCTTCCCCGACCCACACCACTGCCTGCTGCTGCGGGCGCCCCTCACTCACCCAGCAGTGCCGTCTGGGGATGTGTTCGGACATGGCGGCCTCTGGAGGGAAATCTGGCTTGGGGACGATCTCTGGCTCCAGCCGGCAGGAGGAAGAACTGCCCAAGCATTAGCAAGCACCACACCAGCATCTTCTCCATCTTCAAGAGGAGCAGAGGTGTGGCTATAACACAACACAAGAGAGGCAAGTGAGATTTCTTGTGGAGCTAAGCTGTGAGCCTCCATGTGGGTGCAGGGAACTGAACCCTGGTCCTCTGCCAGGGCTCTGAACTGCTGAGCCATCCCTCCAGCCTTCCTTCTTTTCCTAATCTTAAAACCCACTACTTACTTTCATAATTTCTTGATAGCAATCGATTTGATACGATACTCTGAATGTGTGGCACCATCTATAAGTGATTTACTATTATTTTATCTTTCTGTGTCTGATTTGCTTCATGTAGTAGAATACCCTCCAGTTCAATCTGTTTTGTCCCATAAATAAATAAAATACAAAGTGAATTCAGGTTACCAGGCAAGCCCCTTTACCCACTGAGCCAACCCACCAGCTGTTCTGTTGTGATTCTTACCCGTCTGCATTTGAGCCAATTATGGATACATGTTGATCTATGGTTTTTAGGATTTGTTTTTTGAGACAGGGTCTCACTGTATAATTCCAGCTGGCCTCCAACTCACAGATATCCTCCTACGTCTGCCTCTCAAGTGCTGGGATGGAAGCAACGTGCCTCCACGTCTGTTGTAGCTCTAAGATTAAAATGGTTTAAACACAACTTTACTAAACCAGCACAGTTCCTGACTATACTCTAAATTTTTATTCTTATATTCACAGATAAGTATGGTTCCCACCCTGTATCAAAGAAACTTTTCTTTGCAACAGAGACCACTACAGAAAACCACAACTAAGAGATCAAGAGATGTGTGGCGGCCAATCCCAGCTGGCACACGTACAACGTATTTTCGCACAGCAGGCTCAGGAGTCACTGTGGAAGACTGGGTGAAAAGATGGTAAAAGTCAGAAAGACAAGAGGGTCGCCATGAGGTTGTGATTGCTAAAAATGCTGCTAGAGAGACAGCACCCATGAAATGTCGTGGCTTCCTAAACAAAACCTGAACATCACCAACCGCGGGCATGCTAACAAGACCAGGGAAAGCTCACGGGGCCTCAACCCCAGACAAAGACTGACAAGCAACTGAGAAATGCTGAGAGTGAGAAATGATCTTCCTCAGGGAAGAGCCTCCCCCTTCCAGTTGGAAACCTCATATTTTGTTTGTAAAAATGAAAGGTGTGTCCCTTTAGAACACAATTTGGCAGCTTCTCATAAAGAAACACCCACCAAAATACCACAGCACAAGATGGTCCACTGTCTCTATTTACCATGCTTTAAGGGAAATCCCACACCCAGAAAAATCCAGGAAAATCAGCCCTAGGAAAATTCAGTGTATTGTCTATCAGCCCAGATCCTGGATACTTACTCAAATACAAGAGCATGCATCCACACAATAACTATTTCTTGGATGCTTACGGAGCCTGCATTTTTAAAACTCAAACACAAGAGCATGCATCCACACAATAACTATTTCTTAGATGCCTATGGAGGCTGTATTTTTAAAAGCTAAACACTGGAAACAATCCAATCACTAGCAGCTGATGAAGGGGAAACAAATTATGGGACATCCATACGATGGACTCCCACTAAGTTATCAGAGGAGTGATCTGCTAGATGAATCTCAGAATCACACCAAATGAAAGCAACCAGTCACAAAAACACCATGTTCTGAATTCTTCTGATTATATGAAATTTCAACAAAAGGCAAAATTACATGGCAGGAAGCAGATCAATGGTTCTAGAAGATTGTGGTTTTAAAAAAAAAAGGAACCAGCTGTAGAGGGGCCAGAGGGAACCTAGGAGGCTATGGAAGTGTTTACATTATGGTTATGGTGGAGCAATGTATCTGCTGAAATTTATCAAGTTGTACCCTTTAAAATTAATGAATTGCACTGTAAGTTAAACTTCAAAAAGCCATTAAAAAAATAAAGGAATGGCATCAGAGAGCTGGACAAAGGGGTGGAATGTTGTGGAACACTGTCTTCTGGGCAGGGCACAGCTGTGGCATTTGGGAACTGTCAGAAGCTGTGGTTACCTAGACAAGCCCTGCATGAGGTTGGGTGAGCCTGTTAATATTCCCCCGTGGAGGGGAGACCAGGGTCCAGGCCTTGTCCCTCCCGAGGGTCTCTAGGTAGTTATGGTTACTCGGAGAGGGGGAGACTTTGTTTCCAGTGGTGCAGTCATGGTAAGCTGCCCATATTCCTGTATACATCATTAGAACTCACAACACAACCCGGGGGGGGAGGGGAGGGGAANGGGAGGGGAGGGGAGGAAGAATCACGAAGGCCAGTGAGATGGATCAGAAAATACAACTACTTGCTCTCAAGCCTGGAGATCTGGTCTGGAAGAATCGACTTTACAAGACTCCCCTCCACGTCCGTGTGAACCCCACTAAAGATTTTAAGACCTGAGAGCAGAAGAGGAATTAGTGGGAAGAGGAAGGGAACAAGAAAGCAATGGGGGCAAATGCAGTCCAAAAATATTGGATATGTGGATCAAAAGTCTTAGTGAACCCATTACTATCCATAATTAATATGTGCTAATAAAAACAGAAAGAATACTCTATAAATACACAATAATGGTATTATTAGTATCGGACAATGCAGGTTTTTATACAAAAAGGCTGACTCCTGTCCTCAGGTCAATGGTGGTTTCTTGGTTTGGCATTTATAGCTGTTGGCTTCTGAAGACTATGCATCATCTCTGAATGGAAAATGAACTGGCTTTTGAGGACAGTCCTTTCAACTCTGGGCAAATGAGAATGGCTGTGTGTGCAATAGAGGTCCATTCGCTCTGAGCGGCTTCAGTGACATCAGGGAGCACAGAAAGAATGTTTCTGAAATAATACAAGCGCTTTGACTTTTGTTTTAGCCATTTTTCGTCTTTCCATGAAACAATGAGTTCTTTCATGTGGTCTTCCTAAGAAGCTGGGGCAGAGGAAAAAGGCTGCTGAGAGCTGAGGTTCTTCTGACCTCACCATTGTGACTCACCAGGCCAGAAGGATCCCTCTGGAGCCAGGAGTACTTGCTGGGGCCTTGAGCTGAGAGACCTGGCTCCTGATGACTTCACTTGTGTGTCATAAACCCCTTGGGCTTTAAATTACCCATAGGAGACAAGACATGAAGGTGGTGACTCTACCTAAACAAGACCCGGAGAACCCTGCTTTACTGAAGAAATCTACAGGCAAAGTTAATCCCCATTCACAGAAGAAAAGTTAGTGGGGGCCTGGGGAAAATGTCACAATGGGCAAAGGCACTCACTGTCAAACCTGACTATCTGAGCTCTAACCAACCCCAAGACCTGTGTGGTAGAAGGAAACCAACTCCCACAAGTTGTCCTCTCACCCCCACATCTGTGCTTACACATACACACACATACATGTGCATACATACATACATATACACACACACAATCAGACACACATGCATATACACACACAATCAGACACACATGCATATACACACACATACATACACACATGCATATACACACACAATCAGACACACATGCATATACACACACAATCAGACACACATGCATATACACACACACATACACACACAGCTACCTAAATACATACAAATACGCACATACACAAATATATACATACACACATACATACAAACACACAAACATACATACATATACTAATATATATATATATATATACAATAAATTTTCTAATGTAATTAAGAAAAGAAGTGGGAAGGGCACGAGTGTTGATTTCGCGCCTATGACAGGCCAGGCACGGAGCCTGGCATTTTGCAAACTGTCATCTCATTTGGTCCCCACCATCACCCTGCAAAGCAGGTAAGACTTGTTGGGGGTCCCTAAGGTTTACAGACAGAGACCCTCCAACGACTCAGAGCTAGCTCTGGTATAAACCAAGAAGACTTCTACTCCTGCCACCTCTCAGGCAGCTAGAGAGAGACAGAGAAACATCAGGTCAGCAGCTCTGTCCCCCACAGATGTATGTCGGCATACACCAATACTGACTGTGTGTTCACAGACAGCCAGGCAAAGCTGAGGATAAATCTCAGAGGCAGGCCTCTCCTGTCTTCCTTCCACCTATCTTCAGAACTGCCATCTCCTGCTTGGCCAGCAAGTAGGAAGCAAATGTATGCCAGGACACAAAGGCTCCCGTGGCACAGAGGCAACTCGAATTTTAGAGCCTGTTTTATTATGACCTGACATGACTGTCTGTGACTCCCGTCCAACTGGCTTGTCCAGACTCCAGCTCAGCGCCTCCCTCTTGAGCCTTCCAAGGTCAAGGTCACCCTAGTCCTCCACACCAAGACCAGTAACTGCAAACCCGTTTCCATCCACCCGCCCTCTGCATCCTGGCTGCATTCAGGAATGCACAAACTTCCTTTTCCTGTCTCTGCTTCCTCTCTGCTTCCATGGCTGCAGCCACTTTTGCAGCCCAGGTCTTTGGCGCCTAGCCTCTCCCAGGTGCTGCCGAATGCCCTATGTGCGGCTCCTTTGCCCGCTTGCAGTCTGTTGACAGCCTCACTGAATAAATGCTAGATTCACACCCCTCCATGGCTGATCTCTGGCCATCTCTCCAATAAGGATGTCCTCACATTTACCCTAAGCTCACAATGGAGTCTGAAATGCTAAGATTGTTTTGCAGTGGGTGCCTTTGACCTCCAAGGCCTACGTTTAATATTAATCAAGATGGTATTCAGCTCTCCACGTTTGACTCATGGGTCACCAGGCAGTAAAATGTCCTCAAGTTTTCACAGGGATTGACTTCCACACACCACAGATGGGCTTGTCGGCTGTCAACGCTTCATTTATTTTTGCTACCGTGAATCTCTTCCTGCCTAGACATGAGCTACCATTTGGGATGACACCCTGTCGCCTATATCCCCCACCTGCTGGCTTCCAAATTTTACAAATAGGTTGGTACATAATCAATATGTTGGATAAATGACTATTTAATAAAAGATCAATAAACGTCAAAGCAAACTGGTAGCCGGAGCCCATGTCTTTCCTTATTACATTGGCCAAATGTAGACATGCAGACAACCCTCATAGAAGGGTCTCATTTTCCTAACGGCAGGATCCTCACCTGCAATTTCCTTTTATGCTGTGGGCCAATGGTCTTGTACTCTCTAAAGATTTGTCACTTGTACTGGTTTAATAAAATGCTGATTGGCCAGTAGCCAGGCAGGACGTATAGGTGGGGCAACCAGAACAAGAGAATTTTGGGACGAGGAAAGGCGCGCACTCTACAGTCATCACCCAGACACAGAAGAAACAAGATGAGAAAACCTCACTGATGAAAGGTAATAAGTCATGTGGCTAACACAGACAAGAATTATGGGCTAATTTAAGATGTAAGAGTTAATAAGNTATATATATATATATATATATGCATCGTGTGCATATAGTGCCCTCAGAAATCAGTAGAGGGTGTTGGGTCCCCTGGAACTAGAGTGACAAGTGGTTATGAGCCAACACAGGGGTGCTGGGAACTATACTTTTCTGCAGGAACAATTTGTCTTAACCACTGAGCCATCTCTTCAGCCCTTCATATGCAATATCTTTCCTTTTAAAAAATCATTTTTACTTTTATTGATTCTTTTATTGATTACTTTTATGGATTTCACACCTGCATTCTGATCCTTCTTATCTCACTGTCTTCTCGAATATGCCCTCTGCCCTTGCAAACCCCCAAATCAAAACCAAATTTAGAAGAAAAACACAAGACAAAAAAGAAAACCAAACCAAAAATGAACATAAAAATTTAAAAAAAGAAGAAGACTCTTGTCTTGGAAACTGTAGTGTGGCCCACTGAGTCACAGTTCACCGTACAGTCTGTTCATCTTTGCTCACTTGCAATGTCTTGACAACCTAGACACATCCTTTTTAAAGACTAAAGATAAACTATCAAGATTCTTGTAATAACGTATCAGTTGTCCTAGATCAATAGTGAAACATTTTAAATGATAAAATAGTGCTTTTGGATGAAAACTGTTCTATTTTGTTTTTAGTGTAGTCCTGGTTGGCTTGGAACTCACTCTGTAGACAAGGCTGGCCTTAAACTCTGAGATCTGCCTGCTTCTACCTTCTGAGTCCTGGGATTAAAGGCATGCACCACCACTGCCCAGCTGACAAAAAAAACACTCTATGAAACAAAGTTCTCTGTTTCATAAAACGATGTTTTTGAATGCTACTTGCCTCTCTAACACAGATGGTGTATTAACACTGGAGAGGCATCTGGGGCTCTCAGCAGCTTCCCTTCTGCGTTGTTTTGGACACAGCCAGTTTTGAATCCATATATTATATGTCACTAGAAATCTTATCCCAGGCCAACAGTCCTAATTTATAAAGCATAAAGGTAGTCAGATTTACAGTGTGTTCCGAGTCCATACTGTAGACAGCTTAGCTGCACATCCTGTCGCTCTTAGAAAGTCATCCTTAAGGGGCCAAAAGGTAGCTCAGGAGTTAAGAGCACTCACTGCTCTTCCAGAGCACTGAAGTTTAGTTCCCAAAACTTATTCTGGGAGTTCCCATAATTTCAGCTCTAGGGGATCTGATGTCTTTTTCTGTGTTGCCCATGAACATACACACATACACAGGAGAGCATGTTCCCATGCACACACACACACATACACACACACAAGCATGCTATCACGCCTATACACACATACATACATATACACACACACACACGCATGTACACACACATGCTTCCATGCTCGCACACACACACACGCACACACACATGCTTCCATGCTCGCACACACATACACACACATGCTCCCATACACACACACAAGCATGCTTCCATGCTCGCACATACATATGTATACACACACTCATGCTCCCATACACTAACACACATGCACACACACACATTGTCTAAATGACTTTTACAGTACAAAGCACTATTCAACTCCTATCATAATGATGTTGCACACTCAAGACTAATTACTCAATTTTAAGTGGAAATTTCTGGCACTTTTAAACTCAACTGATTTCTGTAAGCATCCCCAAACAACCACAATTGGGGTCATTTTGGTAAATGTGCCTTTCCTGAACAACACTTGGCTCAAAATAAAGTTGACAAAACTCCCTTCGAGGACTCATGTGTAAGTCAGTTTCTTCTCTTGCAAGCAATCGCGTTTTGGGGAAACCCATCACTGCACTGTGATACACATGGTAACATCTCCCATACCTCCCCCTTCTTTAATCTCACACTGAGTCTGGATCTCTGCCTTTGGTTTGTCTCCTATGCTTATGTCTTCCTGTCCATCCCCCACAGTCACAGCCCTCGATCTGACCTGCAGCCACACCAAAACTGCAAAGGCATCGGCAGACATGGCCAGTCAATCCCAGTTCCTATTCCACCCCATTTATCTTACTGCAGAACGCTCACTTTCAAACATGAGGTGCCAGAATGATGACGCTGATTCTGTCTTGGTCCTGCCAGGTACCTAAGTGCTGGTCAGAGGAACAGAGGTGCACCTAGCACCTGTGATCTCAGAAGGATGTGCTTATCATGGGAAGACCATGGTGAGCTTCCTAGTTCATTCTTTAGCAACTCCTAAATGAGAGTCCCCATCCTCTTTGGGGACTGAACAATTATCTTGAACCATAAGGCTTCACAGAATTGGAAGTCATGCCCAGTAAAAGAAACAAGGAGGTTAGGTTCCCACCCTACAGTTGCTTTGGACTCCCAACCCTCAGATTTCTTGAACCCAAGACAGAAGTAAAGTCCCTCTTTAAAAGCCTGCTATTTTATCTGGATGATGGTGGCAGAAGTCTTTAATCCCAACATTCAGGAGGCAGAGGTAGGTGGATCTCCATGAGTTTGAGGGCAGCCTGGTCTACAGAGTGAGTTTCAGGATAGCCAAGACACAGAGAAACCCTGTCTTGAAAAAACTCAAAGCAGGGGCTGGAGAGATGGCTCAGAGGTTAAGAGAACTGACTGCTGTTTCAGGGGTCCTGAGTTCAATTCCCAGCAACCCATATGGTGGCTCACAACCATCTATAATGAGATCTGGTGCCCTCTTCTGGCCTGCAGGCACCCATGGAGACTGAACACTGTGTACATAATAAATAAAATAAATAAATAAAAAACTCAAAGCAGCAACAGAAAAAATAAACAAAACACCAACACCTGCGATTTTGATGGCTTCTGCAACTTGCAGCTGAACCTAATCCTGTCTGTTCCATTGCCCGCCCCTGGCAGGGGTGTCACTTTCATCTTGTCAATATAGTATCATGCTTACCACACTCCTGCCCAACAAAAGTGGCTCTCACATCCCAAAGAATCAAATCTAGACTGCTCTGCTCAACATGTAAAGCCCTATACCCTGGCCCTGTGTCACAGTGCTGACCGCAGCAATTCCCCCATGCAGACTACGGGCGTGTGCACCTGCGCCACGCTTCAACATTAAGCCTCCATTCCCCCACACAGTGTCTTCATTTCCACCTGGATGGAGTTTAAGACAGCTGAGGTTCTGGGTAGGTCACCACCCTTTCAAAATAAAATGTGGATGGAAACACTGCAAACAGCCCTTAACAGCCAGCAGATAAACAGTAATGTGGTGAGATACTCTGTGGCAGTAGGAAGGACTCACTGCTTTGTATGTAACATGATACACAAGGTGCAAGATAAATTGTTAATTTAATAGTGAACAAGATAAAATATAGAAACAACCTACAGTTCTAGATATCAGCGTGGTGGCTACATGGGAGGATAAGCACACAAAAGTGGGTATGAAGAGGTCTGGGTGCTGGGATTATTCTATTGATATATCAGATTCTTGTTTATATGCATGTTTAGATCCAGCAGCATCCCTGATTTGTGCACTTTTTATACATACACATCATAAGAAGTTTACTTCTAAAAACTAACCTTTGAGCCAGGAGGTGGTGGCACAGGCCTTTAATCCCAGCCCTCAGGAGGGAGGCAGAGGCAGGTGGATCTCTGTGAGTACGAGGCCAGCCTGGTCTACAGCGTGAGCTCCAGGACAGCCATAGATACACAGGGAAACCTTGACTCGGTAAAAAGAAATCCTATTTCAAATCTGGTAGGTTTGAGGCTTTTGTTCACACAGTCAAAAAAGACTAAAAGATACGCAAAAGAAGAAATCCAAACAGAAGAACTTTTCAACAGGTTCCAGTGTGTTTTACAATGTGTGTATGCTTAAGAAAGAAAGAAAGAAAGAGACAAAGAAAGAAAGAAAGAAAGAAAGAAAGAAAGAAAGAAAGAAAGAA
>LOEQ01004895.1:35504-46206 GCA_001685075.1 Bramus lutescens | reverse complement strand
GAAGGAAGGAAGGAAGGAAGGAAGGAAGGAAGGAAGGAAGGAAGGAAGTTGCTTTTGTAAAGCCACGAGGCAGTTTATCTGAAGGGGACTCCCTGCTGCTGCGTACATTCTGCAGGAACTCTCCTCAGCTGACCCACAGGACACAGAACCAAAGTCAGAGGAGGGGTCCTCTCAGTGCACCCCGGAGTCCACCATCAGTGTGTGGTACTTGGTACACTCTTGGTATGACTGGGTAGTGTTTTCCTGATGCTCTTCAAGTTCAGTACTCTAAAGGGTGTGTGCAGAACAAGGAGGAGAACCTAGTGGAACAAGCATCTTTGCTAACGGCACATCTTTCTAAACAGGAGATTCTCTTACGTGCTTTGTTTTGTAAACAATGACAATGAATTTCTAGGTTAAAAAAATCAAAAGCGCACATCTATACAAAGACGTGTGCATGTATATTAACTGTGTTTTACAAGACTCTGCAGCATTCTCAGATAAATGCCTTTCTAACTCACTGTATTCCAATTTATCTGCAGTAGCCATCAGGGAAAATGTCAATATTCCCTTTCATTGGTGACAATGTATGCGATCTGGGTTTTGGTTTTGTGGAGACAGGTTCTCACTAGGTAGCCAAGGCTGACTGTGGACTCCTTTTCCCTCAGCCTTCTAGGTGCTGGGATTATAGGCAACCATGGCCAGCTCAGAATGACCATTAAGTAGTATGGAACCTTTTTTCTTTTTTTGGAGGGGAAATGGGAAGTTGAGATAGGGTCACAAGTAACCCAGGCTGGTCTCAAAATCATTACGTAGATAAAGATGACCTTGAATGCCTGGTCTTCATGAACCCCTGGCATCTCACCTGGCTTTCTGAAATATTTCACTTTATTGTTTGTCATTACAAATAAGAGTGAAATCTCTCTCTCTCTCTCTCTCTCTCTCTCTCTTTTTCAAGACAGGGTTTTTCTGTGTAGCCTTGGCTGTCCTCGAACTTGCTCTAAAGACCAGGCTGGCCTCAAACTCACGGCGATCCACCTTAATGGGATTAAAGGTGTGCTGCCACCACCTGACTTTTTCCTTTTTTTTCATAGTATTATCATTCCACTCAGCTCCAGAAATATTGTCGCTGTACCACATGGTGGCTCCAAAGTGAACGAAGAGCAACAGAACAAGATGTCACCGAATGTCCTCTGTGACCTGCATGTTGGGCTCTACAGAACTGGCAGCAACTGCAGCTCAGGGAACGTAACACACAATAGCCAGGGCTGCTCTCGGCCCACCCTCATCCACCCGATCCAGCCCACATGTGATGAGCTTGCTGGGCTCGGGTTCTGGCTCATTTCCAGCGCCATCCCAGGAGCCCAGCAGATGATTACCAGAGTTAAGGCCAACCCCCAGGCAGAGGCCAGTTCCCCACCTGCCCACCACAAATCAGCTCCTCAGAAGTGTTCCACGTCACAAGAGGCTACTCTCAAAACTGCGTGTGGAACTTCTTAGACACCGCAGTACATCAAAGCACGGTCCCGTTTCATAATAAAAATTACGACAGTGCAGACACTTCTAAGGAAGAAGACCTCGAGGCCTTCTGTGCTGGAAGGGACAGGTCGGAGCGTGACTGTCATAAGACGGCAAACTTCTCTGCTCTCAACTCTCCCTCCCTGTCTGCGAGCCTTTCCACTTGACCATCCAGTTCCCAGTGTCCATCACATCTCAGTTTTGCCTCTCATTCTAGAAGAAGGCTACTCCTTACTGGAGTTCAGAGACGATCACAGAGGCTCCGTGATATGAGCACAAGAGCGGTCTGTGATCCTAGGGAGCAGGGAGCAGGCTGAGCTACTCAGCAAGACTCTATCTCAAAATGAAATTTTAAGTGGGGGATGTAATGGTAAGAGCTTATCTAGCATGTGGGAGGCCCTGGCTTTAATCCCTTGTACCATACCTAAAAAATAAATAAAATTATATAGAGAGAACCTTTAAGAATAAATATCTTGGGCTGGCGAGATGGCCCAGGGGTTAAGAGCACTGACTGCTCTTCCAGAGGACCTGGGTTCAACTCCCAGCACCCACGTGGCAGCTCGCAGCTGTCTGTAACTCCAATTCCAGAGAATCTGACATAGTTATACCAATGCACATAAAATAAAGTTAAAGAAAGGTTTTTTCTTTTTTAAAGAACAAATATCTTAGCCTTTAATCCCAGCACACAGGAGGCAGAGGCAAGGAGGATCCCTGAATTTAAGGTCAGCCTGCTCTATATAGTTGATGAGTTCCAGGACAGCCATGGCTACACAGAGGAACCCTGTCTCAAAAAAGGGAAAAAAAATCTTGACATTTAAAACATTTTTGAGGGGCTGGAGAGATGGCTCAGAGGTTAAGGGTACTGGCTGCTCTTCCTTAGGACCCAGGTTCAATTCCTAGCACCCATTTAAAGAAAAAAAAAGAATCCAGGGTATATTTCAATTCCACAGAGAAACTCTGTCCCAGAAACCACCCCCCCAAAAAAACTGTTTAAAGAAACCGCATGTTCAAACACATTTCACAATTAAAAAACCCACAGGTAAAAAGCATAGGGCCCAGAATTACTCCATCTGATGCTGTAAGAAGCTCCTGTGCACCCAGTACCAACACTGACTCACAAGTCCATAAAGGACGTAACAGGAATCTAGTCCTCAAATGACAGGCACCTGGGGAAAACAGTCTGGGAAGTAAATCTGACAACTACTCCCCATGCCAACAGAGGCAAAACGCCACCCACTGCTAATACCTGGACAAACTGTATCAGAGACTCTCGGTAGGCACATGGATGCCATTGCCGCCCTCACGATCTTATCTCCTGCAGGTTCCCGGAGGTTATGACGGCTACAGTGTCCCAAAAGTGCCCTACTAATCACAACTCCCACCCTTCAGAAAACACTCAGCAATCTGACCAGCCACTCAAGTGCAAGTTTAAAATCTACTTTAATGTCGTATGTCCCAATAACAACATTATGTCCCGATAATGATATCTGTCTTGATAATAACGTATGTCCCAATAATGACGCAAGTCCCGATAATGACGTATGTCCCGATAATAACATATGTCCCGATAATAACATATGTCCCAATAATGATTTATGTCCTGATAATGACCTATGTCCTGATAAAGACATATGTCCCAGTAAAGACTTATGTCCCGATAATGACGTATGTCCCCATAATGATGACGTATGTTCCAAGAAGGCTCGGTCCTGTACTCGGCCAGGCCCCTCAGGACAAGAGGCAGTGGGGAAGGGTCACCTACCAACTGTCGTATGTACTCCTGAATGGAGTTCGGATAGACAAGCACGGTGATCGCAACCAAGGTATTCAGAGCGAAGTCGAAGATCTGGTAACAGAAGAACGGGATGATCCAGGCAGCGTGTTGCTAAACACAAGAAAACAGATGTTAATGTGTTGAATATAACAAGACTTTAAGTTCACCAATCCAGAGGGACCTAGAACCGGCGGTCATCAAGCCAGGTCATGACGGCAACTGGCATGCCGGCCCGGTGAGTGTTCACGATAATACTGGTTTAACAGCTTTCCTAGTACCGTGAGGTATTAGAGATTTCTGAAGATTCTTACAGAAAACTATGAATAACCACATACTGCGAGTAGGAAATCCCACAGATCACCCTAACACAGCAGGTCTCAACCTGTGGGTCAAGACCCTTTTGGGGGTCAAATGAACCTTTCATAGGGGTCACCTAAGACCAGAAAACACAGACATTTATATATTACGATTCATCACAGTAGCAAAATTACAGTTATAAACTGTAGCGAAAATGTTACGATTGGCATCACCACAACATGGGAGACTGTATTAAAGGACTGCACTGGAGAAAGGACCTGAAGAGAGGCCTGGCACTCACTGCAGCTGCAGCGTTAGGAAGGCTGAGAGCCCCTGCACTGGGGGAAGGACCTGAACCGTGGCCACTGACCTTGTACGCGCCGTACGTGGCCATCGCACATATGAGGATCATGAGCAGAGAGATGGCAATAGCGATGCACATATCTGGCAAAAAAAGGTCAAAGGGGGGAGGTTGGACACAATTAGACCGGCTACTGAAGACACTGAATTCCTCTTCCAAGTTATTTTGTTTATAAACCAACTACAGGTAAAAGCTTTATGCTGCCTCAACCACCAGAGCTAACAAGTGCCCAGATGTTCCCCCTAAACCCTACCGTTGCACATGGACAGAGATACTAGAGTGGCCTTCTAGTCCTCTGATTACAGAAACACTCATTAACTCGGGCATCCTGTATCACACAGGTATCTATCTGTATTTTATACACTCAGGCACATAAAACTTTTCCAAACCTTACTTATTTGCTCATAATTAAAAGTCTGTTTCTTTTACACTAATGTCCCAGTTTATTCTCATCACTCCACCTCTCATCTGACTTCATCACCTGGACTGTCTGTCTCACCTAACCGTGTTTAAACATCGTTAACCACCAGGGCCTTATGCCTGCAGGTTCATTTATTTTTCCTATGCTCAGAATTCCCTTTCCAATGACTTAGGTCCCAGGAAAGCCACCTCTCTGGGAAGCTTCCCCGAGCACTCCAGCCGGTAGAGCCCCTCCACGATCCCATCCCTGTGCCGACCCAGACGGGAACTATGGATCTTATTCTGTTTCCGGTGCTTGCTGGTTTGCTACCATCACCAGCGAGGTGAGGGAGGCCCCTCTAGCACCAACCTGAGGGCACTGGGCACCTACAGTGAGACGCTCTGTATGATGAACACACACGCTCCAGACTTCCAGACTCAGTTCAGAGAGTGAAAGACTCCTCACCAAAGGCATTTATACTGATTACAATAATGACGGTTAATCTTGGTCTTTGGTTGCTTTTCATAACATGTCTACCAGAAGACGACAGGTTTTCACATTCTTACTGTACAACACTGATCTGGAATGATGCTGAAGGTACTAGCTGGATGCTTCTTTATCCAGGAAGCCTGTACCTTTAGCATATGATGCAGCCTAATGCTGAGGGCAGTGAACTCTCTGCACTCAATGGTTTTCAACTGCTTCGTTCTTCTCAGCTGAGGTAGATGCTGTTCTTACTGAACAGACTATAATAAAAGGAGGGCTTGGGGTCGCAGGACATTCTGAGCATGTGTACTGAAAGACTGGCCCGTGACTAATTCTACCACAGTGGCGAATCTTGATCGCCAATTTGACTGGATTGAGAAGGGCCTGGATTAGTCAAGCACATTTCTGTGGTGTCCATGGCAGGGTTTCTGGAATGCTAAATAAGAGGGAAGGCCCCACATATGCTGAGCTCCCCAGTGCAAAAATAGAACAAAGACCCCCGGAGTATGCAATCTGTCCCCACTCCTGCTGAGCTGCCCAGTTTCACCTCCTTACCCTGCCGTGATGAACTAAATGCCCTGGACTGTAAGGAGGAGGAGGAGGGGGAGTGGGAAGGGGAGGGGAGAGGAAACTTTCTGTATATTTAATTAAAATTAATAATTTTGGGTAGGGCACAATGTCACATGCTTTAATCCCAGCACTGGGGAGACAAAGATAGGCAGATCTGTGTGAGTTCAAGGCCAGCCTGTGTTACAAAGAGAGTTCAAGAACAGGCAGGGCTGTTACACAGAGGAACTCCGTCTTGAAACCCCACATCCCAAAATAGCAATAATAATAAGCTATTTATTTATTTGTCTATTTATTTGTACTTTATGTGCATTGGTATTTTGCGAGGGTGTCAGATCCTCTGGAGGTAGAGTTACTGGTAGTTGTAACCTGCCATGTGGGTGCTGGGAATTAACCCAGGACCTCTGGAAGAACCACCAGTGCTCTTAACCACTAAGCCATCTCTCCAGCCCCAAGAAGAAAATTTCATGAAAACCAGCCTATTATAGGATATTCTTTGACTATTTCAAAGATCTTTAGAATGACAAATAAATATACATACAGGCAAGTAAACTCAAAAGTTTCATTCAGAAAATGAAAATATACTTAATAAGAACAGTGTGTTCAGTCAGGCAGTGGTGGCACACGCCTTTAATCCCAGCACGCGGGAGGCTGAGGCAGGAGGATCTCTGTGAGTTCGAGTCCAGTCTGATCTACAGAGCTAGTTCCAGGACAGGTTCCAAAAAGCTACAGAGAAATCCTGTCTTGACAAAACAAAACAAAACAAAAAGAACAGTGTGACTATGGGGGAAGGCACACTCCAGAACTGACTTTGGTAGAGTCACAGTTTCAAACTATAGAGTTACCATAAAGTGCGCTCCTTCCTAGGACTCACAGGCCAGCTCAGCAGTGGAGCGCCTGGGGTACAGGAGGCCCTGGGTTCCATCCCTAGCACAACCAGGGTTTATGACCAACAATAGCTCTGGCCAATGCCAGGACTACTCTCGGCACAGCAGCCTCCCCACCCCAACATCAGAGCACATCGTTATCGAATTGTTTCCTAGATTACACACTCCTGCTTGTTACGCAGTTCTAGTTTGAAAAGGGTCTAAGAGCAGTGACACCACAGGTATGAGAGGCACGATTAGAAAAGTTTCCTGAACTCAGTCACTGGGACAGAAGAGGCACAGAAAAGCTACCCGGAACGCCTGTGTTCGAATCATCTATTGTTCCCGCCACCTCGTGGACTGTTTACTCCTCAGAAGGGCTTGCAGAGAGCTTGCTACCTAGGTTCAAGTTCCCATGTCTTGTAGCATCAGACTCCATTTGCATCTAGGTCCTCTCTAACTGCTGGCCACACTGCTGGCCCCACAGCACATAAATGCCAACCATATCACACGCATCACACGTATCACACGGTGCAGGGAATGGTTTTCATTTGAGTTCTCACAGTGTGAAGATCTTCAGGACAAACTGCAAACCCCTCAAACCTCATGGTGAAGACTAAAGACCCAGGCTTACTTTCTGCTTCGGGGGCTGCACTGAGGGTGAAAAGTCAGGGGAGAACAAGCAGGGGATTACCAATGTCATCGTCCAAGCAGAAGAGTCTTAATACTCTGAATTTGCTGATTGTTGATAGCGTCTCATGGAAATGTAAGATTCACCCCAAGGAGGGATTTTGTAATTTGCTAACTTCTCGTTTTATGCTTAAACCCAACACTTAATGAATACCAGTGGTTCTAACCTAGTTTATGATGAGCTACGAAGACTAGCAGGATAATATCTTTGCTTTGAAGTCAATAATTAGCTATTATGTATGGAAAAAGAGGGAGGAATTGTGGGAACAAATGGTGGGCAACCCAGACAGAGGAGGGGATTGCTAGAAAATTAACATGTGTAAGCAAAAGGCTTTAATACATTCATTCATACAGCTACAGGACCATCTCCATGAGGGCCAAAATACTTCCATCCTTCCCAAACCATTGGTCACTCTTCAATAACCATTAACAGTCATTCCCCACTCCACTCCCCTCAGCATCTACTAATCCACTTTCCATTTCTTTGGACCTGCCGATGCTTTTATTTCACACATGTGAACTACCGAACATGTGGGCAGGAGCCCAGCTCAATTGTATTTTGAAACTATAGCTTACTATTTACTCTTAGCTGGCCTAGCCACACCCCTCCTGCCTCGGCCTCCCCAGGTGCTGGGATTACAGGCCTGCACACCATGCCCAGCTTCAAATTTTCTAAGAATTAAAGTCTTTCACATCCTTCAAGTGGTTATCTTATAAGTGGCTGCAGGGACCGGTGGGCCGAGAGAAACTGGTCCGGTGGGTTGGGTGAGACAGAGAAAACTCTCCATTTACAATTGTTGGATACAGAAGATGCCACTCCCCATAAATGTTTGTAAATTTATACATGTGTGTATATACATGCACACACAGAGATTCTTTTTTAAAAGTTTTGTTTTACGTTTATCTGTGTTTTGCCTGCATGTATACATGTGTATCATGTGTGTGCAGGGCCCACAGACACCAGAAGAGGGCATCAAATCCTCTGGAACTGGAGTTACATAGCTGGTTATAAGCTACCATGTGTATGTTGGGAACCAAATCCAGATCTTCTGTAAAAGCAAAAAATGTTTCAACCATAGAACATTTCTCCAATACTAAAACAACTCCACTGACTTACAGAATTTTCAATTATAATGAGACAATTGACTTAACCAAATCTCAAGAACTACTTAACTTTATTCCTGGTTTAAATACTTAAAAAGTTTGTCTGGTACAATGACTTCTGACCTATGAAGTTAGCGTCTCACCCCACCGACCCTGTTTGGTGCTGAGGACCAAAACCAGAGTCTCATGTACACTCATGGGGCAAACAGTCCACCCGTGAGCTTTGTTCTCAGCGCTGGATTTGGGGACAAGCTGCATTAATTGCCCAGGCAGGCTCCAACCTTGCAATCCTCCTGCCCCAGCCTTTTCTGAATAGCTACGATCACAGACCTGAAACTCTAGGCTTAGCTTACTGACCAGCTTATATAAAAAAGGAGATCAGACATATGGAAAATAAGCATTAAGAGTAATCAAGTTTTTTAAAAGATTCAGATGAACACCTGCTCTCCTGTTCCTTCTTAGACACATATTAAATTATTCATCATTCGTCCATTTATTTATTTGGTGCACTTCCTCCACCCCACCCCCGCCACTCTTATTTTGGAGACAGGGTTTCTCTGTGTAGCCCTGGCTGTCCTGGAACTCACTCTATAGACCTGATTGGCCTTAAACCCACAGATCTGCCTACTTCTGCCTCCCAAGAGCTGGGATTAAAGGTGTGTGCCACCACTGTCAGGCTTAAAACATTCTTTGTTTTGTTTTTATTTTTTGTTTTTTGAGACAGGGTTTCTCTGTAGCTTTGGCGCCTGTCCTGGAACTCACTCTTGTAGACCAGGCTGGCCTTGAACTCACATAGAACCGCCTGCCTCTGCCTCCAGCATGCTGGGATTAAGGGCGTGTGCCACCACCGCCCGGCACTTAAAATCATTCTTACTAGTAATTATACACTATTCATTCAGTCTTCTCAAATGTGTGGTATGGACTGGGTGGAAAACCTCAGACACACTGGAACACTCAGGACTTTCCAAAATAATTATTATTCAGCCGTAGGTACCAGCAAGTCTCTCCGGTCTGACAGTGTTTGCCCAGCCCAGCCCCTGACAAGGGGAAGGCACACGGATCGAGAGAACCACAGTGCTACTGTTAGGATTCAGGCACTATGCTGGCCTGCACGGTCACCCAGGATGCAACCAGGCAGTGTCCTGGTCAGCCCAGGGTCCCTTTAGGTGACAAACCCCGCGTACTCCCACTGTCTTCCTTTCTGCCACTTCTCTGAGGAGGCTACTCTCTCTCTCTCTCTCTCTCTCTCTCTGCCGTTCTTCCCTCCCCTTTACTGTTCTCGATAAACTCTGCACTCAAGCTTTTTCTGCATTTGTCTCCCGCCCGAGGCCCTCACCCACCTCACCTCACGCTGTTCTCACATTGGCTGTCATTCCCTAACCTCAGTTACCTTAGAGCCTCCCACTACTGGAAACAGTGAAGGAAAAGTCCGTAAAGTCAACCAGATATTGTCGTCTGGGCATAGGGGTACACATCTTTAATCCCAATACTCTGGAGGCAGAAAGAGGCAAGCAGATAGGTATCTGCGAGCTCCAGCCAGCCAGGGCTGCACTGTCTCCAAAACAAACAAACAAACAAAGGCTGTGAAGTGGGGATGGAGAGATGATGGAGCGGGAGAGATGATGGGGCTGGAGAGATGATGAGGCTGGAGAGATGGGGCTGGAGAGGTGATGGGGTGGGAGAGATGATGAGGCTGGAGAGATGATGGGGCTGGAGAGATGATGGGTGGGAGAGATGATGGGTGGGAGAGATGATAGATGGGAGAGATGATGGGGCTGGAGAGATGATGGGGCTGGAGAGATGATGGGGCTCCAGCCCCATCTCATCTCCCCAGCAAGGGCACATTTTACTGAGCATTTATTACAGTATTGCAGATCCCATCTTAGGCCCTTTCACAACCCTATCTGTGTTAGACACAACTCTTCTACTTTTCAGAGGAAACCCTGAAGTAAACCAGGGTTGGTAAGGAGCTCGGAGTGAGCACACAGCTCCCTCGGTGTAACTGGCATTCAGACAGAGCCCTGCTGTCTTCAGGGCTTACACAGCTAAAGTAAAAACAAGTGTTCATCCTAGGTGTATATCCATCCCCCTTCGCCCGACACCTGAGTCACCTAGTCAAGTTGAAGAGATGCCATCTTTGATTATCCCCTCACCAACCCGTGTCCAAGCCCAGCCACTCTGCCATCCCCCCAGGGCTTCCTCACTATAGAGAAACGTCTCTAAGACCAGAATCCTAGGCTATGCTCACAAGCCACACAACAGCAGAAGGGATCGTCCTTACCATATATATCAGTTCACGCATTTACTTAAACAAGCTTAACTTGTTTAACTCTGTAAATAAAACCCACAACACTTGGGGGCTGGAGAGAAGGCTCAGCAGTTAGGACCACTGGCCACTCTTCCGGATGCCCTTGGCTTGATTCCCAGAACTCACATGGCAGCTCACAACCATCTATGACACCAGCTCCAGGGGATCTGACGCCCTCCTCTGACCCCCTGGCACTTGTGGTAGACAGATACACGTGCAAGCAAAACAACCACACACATAAAAAAATTTTTTAAACCCTCAACACTCTCCACTCTTTCTTTGTTTCTTTCTTTTTTTCTTTAAAGATTTATTTATTATGTATACAGTGTTCTGTCTGTCTGTATGCTTGCTG
>LOEQ01004895.1:18094-32370 GCA_001685075.1 Bramus lutescens | reverse complement strand
AGACAGGTTTTCACAGCCGCAGTGGTGCACACCTTTGATCCCAGCACTCAGGAGGCAGAGGAAGACGTATCTCTGTGAGTTGAAGGCCAGATTGGTCTACAGAGAAAGTTCCACGACAGCCAGGGACACAGAGAAACCCTGTCTCAAAATAATAAACAAACAAACAAACAAATAAATGGAAACAAAAAGCTAACAAGCCAGTCTGTGAGAAGGTTAATGCCTCCAAAATACCTCTTGGGGCCAAAGCTCTGGGTACAGTATGTTTAAAGACAAAACCCACAGTTACATCCACGTTGGGGGTTTGGGAGAATACCCTTACAACATCTGTCGTTTTGAATAGCTTAGCAGTATTTTCCAGACACCGCATGACAATTATTTTTTACTTGCATTTCCTCTATCTATTTTAGTTTTATGTTTTAGTTTGCATAAACAGTAATTATTTCGGTTAAGATGTGTAAACTATGGTGAGGGTCACAGTCCCCAAAGCGATGCTACGAAGGATGTGGCTACTGAGGAGGAAGGCTGAGCGGCATCTCAGCAGATGCAGGCTAGGGAGACAGATGCAGTTACCTTAGTGACGCCACAGTCATCGCTGACGCGAGGATGAGGGCCTGAGGTGGGGACTGCCAGGTGGTGGAGAATCCTGAAGGTCAAGACAGGAAATGTGGGGCTTCCTTCCAAACAGTTCATTCACAAGACAGGGTGTGACTGGCCAGAGCCTCTCACTCAGGAGACTCCACTCATTCACAAGATGGGGGTAACATGGTCAGAGCCCTCACTAAGGAGACTCTGCTCTCATTCACAAGACTGGGGGTGACTCTCACTCAGGAGACTCCACTCTTATTCACAAGACAGGGGTGACTTGGTCAGAGCCTTCTCCCTAAGGAGACTCCACTCTCATTCACAGGATGGGGGTAACATGGGAGTCCTCACTAAGGAGACTCTGTTCTCATTCACAAGACAGGGGTGACCTGGTCAGAGCCTCTCACTCAGGAGACTCCACTCTTATTCACAAGACAGGGGTAACATGGTCAGAGCCCTCACTAAGGAGACTCCGTTCTCATTCACAAGACAGGGGTGACCTGGTCAGAGCCTCTCACTCAGGAGACTCCACTCTTATTCACAAGACAGGGGTAACATGGGAGTCCTCACTAAGGAGACTCCGTTCTCATTCACAAGACAGGAGTGACCTGGTCAGAGCCTCTCACTCAGGAGACTCCACTCTTATTCACAAGACAGGGGTAACATGGTCAGAGCCCTCACTAAGGAGACTCCGTTCTCATTCACAAGACAGGGGTGACCTGGTCAGAGCCTCTCACTCAGGAGACTCCACTCTTATTCACAAGACAGGGGTAACATGGTCAGAGCCCTCACTAAGGAGACTCCGTTCTCATTCACAAGACAGGGGTGACCTGGTCAGAGCCTCTCACTCAGGAGACTCCACTCTTATTCACAAGACAGGGGTAACATGGGAGTCCTCACTAAGGAGACTCCGTTCTCATTCACAAGACAGGAGTGACCTGGTCAGAGCCTCTCACTCAGGAGACTCCACTCTTATTCACAAGACAGGGGTAACATGGTCAGAGCCCTCACTAAGGAGACTCCGTTCTCATTCACAAGACAGGGGTGACCTGGTCAGAGCCTCTCACTCAGGAGACCCTGCTGAGCCTTCTGCTGACATGGATCAGGTTTTAGCCACTTTCTGTCTAAGTCTCACATCTCTGTGGGACTTTCACTCCATGTGATGTGGAGTGGTCTTTGGTGCTAGGTGAGTGTCACGGAGCCAGAATCCTCAGAGACACAGTCAGTGACCAGATGCAAAAATGGGGGCAAGAGAAGCAGCAACCCTGACTTCAAGCCTGGGTGAGGCAGTATCCTGTCACTACTGGAATGACGGCTGGGAAGGCGATAAGATCCCACATGATGCCACATCAAGTAACGATGCTGCCGGCTGCTCCACCCGGTTTCTAACCCTTCTAACCATCCATGCCTGCCCTCTTTCCAACTTCCCTCCCAAAATTCTTTCCCCTCTTGGTCCCTGACTCTCCTCGGGGTTTCACGAGAGTTCTACTGGTTTGCTGTGTCCTCTCCCTAGAATGCCCTACTGCATGACAACAGCATCCACCTCTTTTTTGTATCACAGGCACCGCCCAAGCTTGGCAGCTTCTTCCCGGTGTCCCTGTACTTTGGGCAGTTTTCAGATAACGATCAATGGTTGAGGTTGGTGAGATGGCTCAGCAGGTGGAGACACACATGCATCATGACTTGATGACCCGATTTGATCACTGGCAGGAAAAGAACTGACTCCTGAGTTGTCCCCTGACCCATTACCATGTCACACACACACACACCCCACAACCCACAAAGACAGAAATAATTTTTTAAATGTTTTTGAGAGACAAGGCCTTACGAGGCAGGCCTGGCTGGAACTCATGGAGATCCACCTGTCTCCTGAGGGCTGGGATTGAAGTCATGCAGCACCATGCTGGCTTAAATTATAAATATATTAAAAGGAAGAGTGGTTAAGCTTCTTGTACATCCAAACGACTGTCAACAACAACAACAAAACACAACTCTCACTTCACAGGCCTAAGAGATAGTCTATTCTGGAGCCAAATATGAATGACTCCAAAGTGAGTTTTATGACAGAGCAACAACAAAAATTAAATGATGCCACTTTCACAAACACTGGTGGAATCATCAGGTAGGTGGACAGAGAAAACAGGGGCATCTCCACTATAAGCCTCAGGGGCTGACATCCTTAGCCTTGGATTGGTGGGAGCCTGGGGTTTGTCTGTACATCCCAAAGGATTCCCTGACTGTCAGAGATGTCAGGTCACTACAGAGGTAGGTAATAAATAGCTATTAAGGAGGCTAAAGATGGCTCTGGACTTACAACATTCTTGCCTCCCCACAGTACTGAGGTTGTAAGCAGATAACCGGCTTTGTAGGAGGTTCGTGGAAGATGTGGTTCTTTCCAGGAGGCTTTCTTCACGTGACTCATCCCCGTGCCTCTTCTCTTTGATGGGAGAGATCTTCCTAAGATAGTCTTTTCTGTTTTACTACATACAACCTCAACAGCTGGCCGGGAATTTGCACCAAGGAGGGAATGAATACAGGAGTATCCATGAGAACTTGGGTCAACACAAAGAGTGGGGGTTCATCTCGTCATGGCAACTATTAAACACTGTCAGATGGAAGAGGCCAGATACAAGCTAAAGCCCCAAGAACACTGGATAAGAACTTCCTGCAAGAGAAGATAGACGCCATCAATTAGATCACCAATTCTGACCAAGAGTGAACTATTCACACAGACGAGAACTCATTAGTGCTAAAACTTGCCAGGAGCAGATTAACCACATCTCATCTCAATTGAAACGACCTAGCAGGCACATCCTAGATCTTTTAATTGGCTCCCTCGTATTTGGGCTGTGTTTCTTTCAGTGAGGTGGGTACCAATTATTCCTGTGCTGCCACACTTTTGTTTTTCTTGTTCCTAATGAATATTTCCACATGCAAATAAACTTAACTTCTTCTGTACAATTACTGAAGCGGTGTGTTAGACCCTTGTACACTCTCCAGACACCCCAAATTCTTTCAGCCTTAAGTTTCATGTCAGATCTCAGACAGCACATCAGCAACTACCAGCTGCACCACCCAAGACCCTCAACAGAGCAGGGCATGGTGATGCCATGGCCTTTGACCCCAGCACTCCAGAGGTAGAAGAAAGCAGATCTCTACACATTCTCTACACAGCGAGCTCCAGGCCAGCTAGGGCTACATAGTGAGATTCTGTCTAGTCTTGGGGGGAAGAGAACATCAATAAGGAACCTTAAAAAAAACATTCAAGCCTAAAAAGACGACAACCAAAATGTGTGAACTTTGGAAAGTTGAGTCCAACAAGAACCAATACTGACACCTACAGCAAAGATGTGACACAAAGAAACTTGAACAAGAAGAGCACAGAAGCAACTGAACTCTCCCTCTGCACAACACTCAGGAGCCAGGTCCCCCCACCCGGGAACCTCAGCAGGTAAAGGCACCTGTCGTGAAGCTTGACGACCTGAGCTTGGCCCCCAAGGCCCACAGGATGGAAGGAGAGAACTTGTGCTCTGACCTCCGCATGTGCACCCTGAGCCCACATACACACACACATATGACAAATAATTGTAATGAAGAATTTATTATAATCATGCTGTCAACTGTGAATAAAAAAATTTAATGAGTACAAAATATAAATAGAATCGGATTGATCTCTATGGTACCTATTAAGAAAACAGCCAGGGATGAGAGAGATGGCTCAGTAGTTAAGAATATCAGCTGCTCTTTCAGAGGCCCTGGATTTGGTTCACAGCACCTACACGGCAGCTCACAATCACTTCTAACATTCCAGGGGAGTCAATGCCCTCTTCTAGCAGCTGTGGATACTGCACACATGCAGTGCAACACACACACACACACACACACACACACACAAAGGTTATATACATGCAGGCAAAACACATACACAGTTTCTTTTTTTTTTAAAAGAAAGCCATATTCCATGTATATTTACTTTGATAAATGTAACATGTACATTTACTTTGATAGTTGACCTATTTACACTTTGTGCACTTTACTATATATGTGCAATAGTCACAGAGAAATTGTTAAATATACATTGTAATCTGCTATTGTTTTCAAATAACTGGCTAATTTTTATATCCCAATATTTAGAAAATTTTCCCTAGAGCTATTAGTGGCAATGGCATCTTCCACCTGGGTTCAACTTTAATAGGCAAATAAAATTCAAGTTGAATTTTCAACCCAAAATGTCTTTATAAATATATAAAAATTTTTATAATAAAAATTTTAAAATTCTGAGGCTGGGGAGATAGTTCAGCCAAATCTTTCTTTTCACGTATAAGAACCTCAGTTCAGAACTCCAAAACCAATGAAAAACCAAGCACAATGGCACATGCTTGCTATCCCAGAGGAGAGACAGCACAGGCCAACCCCACAAAGCTCCCCAGCCACCTAACCTGGGCTAGGAGGCCAATGTGAGACCCTTTTTCATACAAACCATAGGAGGTACCCGAGAACCAACACCCGAGGCTGTTCTCCGAGCTCTACACACTCACTCCAAGTGGGTGGGCACACACACATGTCCATGCACAGGCATACACAAACACACACAATTTTAGAATCTCAACATATATGTGCTTTTTAAATTAAGATTCTCACATGGTCTTTGTTGTATTGAAATAAACTTCTGAAATTTGCTATTTCAACTCAAACAACCCTGTGTGTCTAAGAAACTGACTTGGTCTGCCTGTGTTTCTCTGCACACTGAGTTACATTACAATTGAGACCTGATTGTTGCCACTGTGGATTAATCCAAAGGAGAACACAAATGAACAAGCAGCCAAGCAAATACTGAGCAATGTGTGCTAATGTTTCCATCTGTTCAGCTGCACAGAAGTTCTAAACAGCTTGCGTATCCAGAAGGTAGGCTAAGTATCCCACGCACAGCTAACGATCTAGAGGGAAGAGAATCACAGGAACGGTATGCTCCATTCAAAGTGAAAACTGTTGGGTCCACGGGGGCTGCACAAAGATGGGGACAGACCACCCAAGTCTAGTAAACCAGAAGAAACGTTATTCCAGGAAAAAATTAAAAAATTAAATCTCCATGGGGCACAAAAAACTTATCAGCTAACTGAGACCACAGCCAGAGATGAACTTGTAAGGCTGTGGCAAAGGCCGGCTTTTGAGCTCCCCCTTTTACTAGCAGGAAGCAACAAGGGAATTCTTACAATTTCGAGGTAAATTTCAGATACAAATTGCCCTTCTGTGCAATTTCCATTAGCAGAGTTTTTTAGTTACACTAGTGCCTGTATTTAAGCCATTGTTCTTCCCGGCCGGTGTTTACCAAAGCTCTGCTCTTCCCCTGATACTGCTAGTTTCCCATAGCAGGGAAGGGTATGGGACAATGCAAAACCAAAAACTCACGTACATCCCACCCTCTAAAGCTTAACTCAGCTCATATCCCTTGTTGATCATGGGTGGCCGGGTGTTATCTTAGAGCTAACTCTCAGTCTACAGAGGGATGCTTTGGTATTGTAAACAGAGCAGCAAGTTGTAAAGCGGAGTAACCCACTGTTAAGACTTAATCCTTAAGCTGCTGAGAAAGCTGCGGACAGCTGCTCATTCTCCTAGGCTTACAACTTTGTAACTTCTTTATTCTACATTCCTATTTCTGGAATCTACATTTCTATATTCTTATTCTTGGACTCTTCAAAAGTGAATTAAACCCACATCAGCTGGGGGAGGCATGCAGCCCAAAGGCTCCACAGAAAGGTGCTGTCATACCAATACCATAAGGTAATGTGCTTTGAAATCTTGACAATATCAGACAACCTGGTGAAGAACTGACTGGTAAGAGAAACTCCAAGGAGCTGGGCAGTGGTGGTGCACACCGTTAATCCCAGCACTAAGGAGGCAGAGGCAGGGGGATCTTGAGTTTGAGGCCAACCTGGTCTAGAGTGAGTTCCAGGACAGCCACTAAGGCTGTTACTGAGAAACCCTGTCTCAAAAGAGCAAAAGAAAAACTCTGAGAACAAAAACCATACTATTTAGACTCTCTGGTATTCCTGTGAATTGGATAATAAACACAGGTAAAGCTTGTGCTCCTGAGGCTATGATTCAAAAAACAGTTTGGTGGTGAGTTAAACTGACCCACTAGACAGCTGTGAGCACATTCACGAGTTACAATAGGAGAAAATCCCGCCCTCAACAGATTGTATCAGAAACAATAGCAGCCAGAGACAACAGAATTACATATTCCAAGGCAGGAAAGGAGAAGAGGGGAACGACTCAGTTCAAGGCCCAGACTGGCCTTGAACTCACTCACTTAGAGGAAGATAACCCGGAGCTCCTGAGTCTCCTGGCTCCACCCACGTGCTAGGTTACTGGCTACCTCCTTACCTAGCTAGGAATGCCTACCCATATTTGTTAGCTCTCCTCTTCTCTTCTCTCCTCTGCCCCCACCTTCTCTCTCTCACTCACCCAACAGTTTCTCCAGGATAAAAATGGAAAAAAGAAAAAAGAATTCCAGCGCTTGGGAGACAGAGGCAGGTGGATCTGATTTCAAGGTCAGCTTGGTCTATGGAGAGAGTTCAAGGACAGCCAGGATTACACAGAGAAACTGTGGGGGGGAGGGGGCACCTCAAATTATGAAACAGCTTAAGGAATGAAGTGGCAGCTGTGCTTACCAGACCCCCACATCAACAGGGGAGTGTCTAGAACGTAAAGGTCTTTGTGACCCCTCAACAGGTTGTCTGGGTTCTCGAGACACCGACGGCATTCACAGTCCTACAGGCAGAGCTTCCTGAGTGATAAGCTAAGTCACTAACTCACCATGCCCCCACCCCACACCCACTTCAGATGACATCATGGTTTCCTTTATCAAAGTGATTAAGAGCTTGGATATATGGTACAGTCAATATGTACATTCTGTATCCACAAAGCTGCATATGGTTTCCAATAAGAATCTTTGGCCTATTGATGGGCACAGAAGCTACCACGCCCTGGTTTCATACCTCGCCCAGTTCTGCTGGTTTGAGGCAGCAAGCTCAGAATGCTTTCCTGGGAATGTGCCAGTCGGCCACTGGCGGTCACTCAGAGCAAAAGTAGAGCCAGGCTGCCAAGGCAGCAATAGCAATCCCAACCAATTTCTTTGAATGGACTTGGGTGGATTCTGGGCATTATTCTTAGGCTGAGACATCTTTATACACACTCAAAAATGCAGGACCAACTGGGTGTGGTGGTATATACCTTTAAAAGTGGGAGGGAGCAGAGCCATGTAATTAATGAGAAAAATTCTGGACAGGAGTTGGAGAGATGGCTCTGCTATTCCTGCAGAGGATCCAAGGTTCATTTCCCAGAAACCACCACCTGTAACTCCAGTTCCAAGGGATGCGATGCCTTCTGCAGGTACCAGAAATCATACCTGCAAATCACCCATACACATAATAAAAATAAATATTTAAAAAAAATAAATTTTTAGCTGGGTATATTGGCACATGCCTTTAATCCTAGCACTCGGGAGGCAGTGGCAGGCAGATCTCTGAGTTTGAGGCCAGCCTGGTCTACAAAGGGAGTTCCAGGACAACCAGAACTACACAGAAAACCTTCTCAAAAAACAAACAAAAAAAAGAACTATATGTGTGTATACATATACATGTAAATATACATGTATAGGTATGTATGTAGTAGGTAGTGGGCAAATGCAAAGGATGCCCCCCCGGAACCCCCAGGAGAGGCAAGAACAAAGTGAGAGGTTGTCTTGTGCCCAGACCCTCGACCCCCATAAGAGACCACCGGAATCTGAGACTTGGATGCAAAAGCAAGGGTTTATTCCAAAGTGCAGTACAAGCCAAACACAACACTCAATGCAGTGAGGGCAGGAGGAGCTCCCCTCCTGGGGTTGCAGGGACTTTTATAGGCACAACCCCTAGGAACCACCAACTTTCACCTAATTTGCATACGTGGACCCAATTGAGAACTGCAAACGATTACAAAAGGGCAAGAGATTAAAAAGAACGATGTCATTATGCAAATGAAGCATGGGTATGAGCATGTCTTTGATTGGCTCGTTCCCTGCTGGCCTTGGGGTATGTAAACGAGGCACAATATGAACACATTTCTGATTGGCCAGTTTCTGGCTATCTTTGAGGCAGCAGCAGTCCAGTTCTTATCAGCCTCCACCAGATAGATGGCCCTTGTCACCGACTCTTTTTCCTGAAGTGTTTTTCTTTCAGGCAGGGTGGCCAACTTGAGCAAGAAGCAGCAGGTTGCTCTGACCTTTTTATTTTTATTTCTCGCAGCCTTACGAGATCGATGCTTTGGAAGGAAGAAAGCAGTCACATTTACATCAAGTAATGTCGTTCTACAAATGGGATGAGGCAGCCTGGCCCCAAAACCAGCCAAGGCTGAGAACGATGGGGACCTAGGTTCACAACTTTAAAAGTACCAGCCCTAAGAGACTGGCTCTGGGATGTGGAACAGGGAGAACAAAGTACAGAATGAGTAGGCTACAATGGCTCACTCTCGGGAGCTAAAGCCCAAGGATTTCTGCAAGTAAGGCCTAATTTCAGCTATATAGTGAATCCAAGGCAGCTACAGAATAAAAGGACCCTGTCTCAAAACACACAAACACACATATGCATGCCCTTTGGTGTGCGGTACCCACAGCATCTGGGAGTCCCTAATGCCTTTTTGCAAAACTTGGATAATAATACACTTTAAAGACTATAACCATTGTGTATTTACTCTTTAACATAAAAAAAAGAATGCTATCGTTCTGTAGCTGTTTGCTTAGATCCAAGAGAAATCTGTAAGCAAAAATCCCCTTGCTCGGTGAAGAAAAAACAGCAATCTTAACCAATTAGTTAAGAGTCCTTATACGATTTGGAAATGCTGTTGTTAGATTGTGCTGCAGTTAAAATCTCCTAATTGGCAATACATTCAGTACATTCAAAACCAAAATCTGGCAGGCTAGGGAAATAGCTTGGTGGGCAAAGTGCTGGCCACACAAGAGCTTGAAGGGTCAGAGTTCAGCTCCTGGCCCTGCACCCAGGGAACAAGCATGTCCGCCACTGGGAAGATTTGCTGAAGGACTGAAAACTGAGGAAGTAGGAAGGTTTGTTTTGGCAGGACTGGGGTGTGAGGTTAACAAAGACTGTGATCTTGACAGGAGCTAGCACCGCCTAGAAGACAAACACACCTACGTCAGGTTAGCCTCTGAGGCTGCCTGT
The DNA here is from genome assembly GCA_001685075.1 of Bramus lutescens. NCBI lineage: Eukaryota > Metazoa > Chordata > Mammalia > Rodentia > Cricetidae > Bramus > Bramus lutescens. The sequence continues at coordinate 22,573 of LOEQ01004895.1, read as the reverse complement.
GAGGAATTAGTCTGATTAGGGTAATTTCAAAAGCTGCCTTAACTTCCACCACAAACAATGATCTGAGCCCTTGAACTTCAAGACCAACCAAGTTTTCCTTTCTTGTTTTTGTCAGGGTACTTTATTATACTAAAGGGAAAGTAATTGATAGGCCAGGCAACACTCTACCTCATTCTCCATTCCCAGATCCTAATAGTCAGATTTTTGTTTTGTTTTGTTTGTTTGTTTTCAGAAACTGTGTAGTCCTGACTGTCCTGGAATTCACTCTGCAGATCAGGCTGGCCTCGAAAGACCCACCTGTCTCCTATCCGCTTCACTACGCCCGGCTCCTAAGAGTCAAAATTTTAACTACAAAATTTAACAACAAGGAGGAAAGGCTGGGACATAGCTCAGTGACTGAATGCTTGACTCGCATTTGGGAGGCCCTGAGTTCAATCCCCACTGCTGCAAAAGAAAAATAAGCTCCCGACACAGGCGAGATTATAAGGAAATCTCTGTGCAGTGGGGTGGGGCAAACCAGTCATTTTAGTACTGGAAGACAGCAAGTCAGAGGACAGCTTGGACACTGTCAAAGGAAGAAGGTTTGCATGAAAAAAATGTACGTCTACTGAATCCACTGAGCCACTGCTAACCAAAGTGTGACCTGCAGGCACGCAGCTTCTGCATGCCCAGGAGCTTCCTGCCAACATACTGTTCCTACAAAATGACATAGGCAGACCAATTAGAAACCTCAGTTAATCCGGCAAACAACCTCTCTGATGCAAAGCAGAGGTGGAAAAGGCCGTAGACAGCTTCAGTGTCTTAGCAGTTAACTATCACCCTAGAGTTGTGCACATCCAAGAAGTCTTTACGTAAGATCCCCAGACCTTAGCACAACTGACTCCATCATGGAAGCACCTACCATTCAGGCTGTAAAACTCAGCGTGTAGACAACACCACCTGCCAAAACTAAAACAAACAAACAAGCAAAAGCTCCATATAGTTATGGGAAAGTTTCTAAATGCACTAACCTTGCTTTTTGGCTTCTGTAGTTCTGCTTGGCTAACTGTCAACCCAGAACATGGTTTTTGTACTTAACAGCTCACCCTGAGAAAGGCTGGGTGCTACACGGGGATCCTAAACACCCAGTGTAGTTGTTGGCCGACAAAGACTTTCTATTGGCTTAAAGCCATGTTCGAGCAGTCTTTTCTGGTGAATGGCCTACAACATTTCTGGAGGTTGCACCAAGACACCAGGGGTCTCAGAGCCCCTTAGACTGAGGAGGGGTGCGATGGTCGGGAAAGTACTAAAGGATGTGCAGCCTGAGATGCTACAGGTGCCCAGGGCTCCCCTTGATGAACTGCTGCCTGTCCTGCGGAGGGGTCTGTCACCTCCACCCCAAAAGGAAACAAATCAGAAAGTCACCTGGTCTGTCCGGTTCAGGCACCTTCTTCATGTACACATAGACGAGGTCAGACACGGTCACTGATGAGGGTCTGGGCTCCATGCACGACACTCAATCTTTCTGTCTGTTCAGGTGTGTGAATGTGTGGTGGCCACTCCTGTTGTCTTTACTATGTCTGTGTGTTTTTTTCAGTTTTGTTTCCCTGTATTGGCCAGTGGCTTTCTCTGGTATGAGAAGCCCCTGTCTCAAGACCTGTGCCCCATCCCATTTGGGACCCATTTCTTTTGGTTCTCATGTTTGTTCTGTTGCTTGGCTACTGCTCAGGGTTGGGGTTGGAGAGCATTCCCTCTCACCTGCTCTGCTCCACTCCATACAGGCGCTAAGCAACCCCAGGGAAAGGGAAACGTTCCCTGGGCTGAGCCCAAAGGAAAGAAAGAAGTTCCACTCCTTTCTCCTTTATGATTTCTGTCGCCCTTTAAACCAGTGACCCATAAGGTACCATTCTCTGGAGAAGGCTAAAAAATAAATAAATAAATAAATAAATAAATAAATAAATAAATAAATAAAAAACCTGACTTGGACTGGGCAAGGGGGCTGCTGCCAGACAACACAGCCTGAACAAGCAGATTTTCCTTTCTGTGTAACCCTGATCAAGGAGACTTGAAGAAGTTTTCACCAGGTTCTTTTTAGAAAAATTAAAGACAGTTGATGAGATTTCCTGTCACCCAGTAGGTCCTAGTTTTTTTTTAAAAAAGTTATAAAAGTTTGAAAAAATTAAAAATAAGGGGCTAGAGAGATGTCAGTCATGAGCACTGACAGCTCCTCCAGAAGACCCAGGTTCAATTACTAGCACCCACATGGCAGCCAACAGCTGTCTATAACTCCAAGATCTGACTCTCTCACACAGACATACTTGCAAGCCAAACATCAATGCACATAAATATAAAATTATTTTCCTATGCTTGCAGAGGCTCTGAGCACGAGACCCTGATGGCAGGGGATTAGTTTCTGGTGGGCCTGCAGCTAAAAGATCCAGAGAGCTGGGGAGAGGCCAGAGCACTATACAAGCTGCCCTTGAACACAATAAAGGGGGCATTCTGGGCATTCTTGGCATGTGTGTATGTATATGTATGTGTGTTTCGATCTCCAGCCCCTTGTCCAGCTCACGAACCATACCATAGCACGTAGAGCATAGAACAGGCGTGAGTTACAGCTACCCTCTTGTCTAATGATGCAGGTGCTCATCCTTCCTGTCAGGAGATGAAAGACGAAACCAGGTACATGGGAGCTACAGTGGTTACTTTAACCAAAATGATTTGGGTTCAAGCCAGCTACTCAGCATTGCCTTCGCAGTGGCTCTACCACCAGGGGGGCCTGCTGATATTCTAATGACATGCCAGGCCCCTGTACCGCCTGTGACTTCGTGGTAAAGAAGAAGTGGACAGTTCAGGCTGTAAAACCCAACACAAAGACAGCACCGCCTGCCAAAACTAAAACAAAGGCCGAACCTGTTGAAGTCCATATAGTTCTGTGGGATGATTCCCTGCGGGCTTTACAGCAGGCAGGGAAGAATGATCCAGGATGAGACAAGAATGAAACCTGGCTCAGCCCGATTTTATTGGTACCAGTGCTGGACCAGGACTTCTAGAGTCTGGCTCAGATCTTTTTACTTTAGCCATATTTACTCACAGCACAATTTTTGAAAAAAAAAATATTATGATAACAACCCAGTCCTAAGAGTACAACAGATTAAGACAGGTTCACACTGAGATTCCTTACAAAGTACATCTGGCTTCTTACTCAGAGATAGTGCCCAAGATTTAGGGTCTAGGGAGCTTGACTGAGGTAAAGATAACGCCTGTGGGTGTCGGGATTGGCCTGGCCCTAAGATAACAGAGAAGTCACTTAGGCTATTATAAAGCAGAGGTGACCACACTCATAAGAGAGGGTTTATGGTCTAAAAGCAATGCTCAAGATTTACGGGGGAAGGTCTTGGATAAATAAAAACATACATGCTGGGAGGTGAGACAGGGCTTGTCCCATCAGAGAGCAAAGGATCACCAGGTTGTGAAGCAACATCTTTCCGGTGGTCCAGGATGAGCAGCTTGGCACCTCATTCCTTTGAAGAAGTGAGCTGTGTGTTCAGTTTTCCTGGATTCTCCAGTGCTGATCTGTGTGCACAAGGCTCTTTGTTCTCTACAGTTCTGGGAAAGTCTCATGCACTAACCTTGCTTTTTGGCTTCTGTAGTTCTGCTTCAGCTAAAGGTCAACCCAGAACATGGTTTTTGTACTTAAAAGCTCACCCCGAGAAAGGCTCAGTGATACACTGAGATCCTGAACACCCGGTGTAGTCAATGGCCAACTGATGAAGGCTTTCTATTAGCTCAAACCCATGTCTGAGCAGCCTCTGGGGTGGACACCCCACATTTCAAGAATGAAGACATTATTAAAGAACAACCATCCAAGTTTCCTGACACTTCAGACAGAGGGGCAGTGCTCCCAGACCATAATCTTCCCATATCAGATGTTAATATTTTCACTTGTTAAAAAAGTATAGTGAATAAAAACTACCACAGAGGGGATAGAAGGGAGCTGGAGATGGAGAGATGGCTCAGACTGGGGTTTGGTTCCCAGCACCTAAGTTACTATCTGGGGACCCCAGTGCCGTCTTCCGGCCTCTGAAAGCATCACGCACGTGCTCAGTTCACTTACATACAAACAGACAAAACAATTTATTACAAAGGAGACTATTGGGAAAAGATTCTAAAACAGAGACAATTCAAAACAATGTTTTGTGAAACAAGCAAACACAGGCACTAAAGCTGGGTGGTGGCGGCACATACTTTTAATCACAGCACACACCAATAAAAAGAGGAAAAAAGACACCACTGAAAATTGCAGGGAGGAAAGCCTGGAATTAAAGGGCTCACATTACTTAGCAGGAAGAGACAAGGATATTAATCCTGGTCTTTGACACATACAAAAGGTAAAAATTTCTTGATCAAATCACTCAAAACATACAGCTAAAAATGCTGAAGAAGACGACAGAAAGAAATGATAATGAATCAACTTCTGTCAGACAAACACTGTCAGCC
>LOEQ01004894.1:116404-128738 GCA_001685075.1 Bramus lutescens | reverse complement strand
CTATCTATCTATCTATCTATCTATCTATCTATCTATCTATCTATCTATCTCAGTCTATCTGCTTATTTTGAAGGAGCACTGCTTTATCACTTGGATTTTTAGCTCACCATTGCTTGGTGTTCACACATACGTTTTCTCAAATCTGTTTTAACATTACAATGAAGCATTATAAAACGGGAGAAAATTTCTTATACTATAAAAGCCAAATTGTTTGCATTGCTTAAGCCTACCTGGGGCTGCTCATGTCTGAAGGTAACTCATAACACTATTGACAGCTTTGGAAATGTAACTTCATAGGAATCACCTTCATCTAGGCCCTCAATACTGCCAATCTTATCACTTTGTTAGCTCTGTAAGCTCACTTAGTGGTCATTACCTAATTTGTATAATTGGCTATACATAGTTTCTGACATCTTTGTTTCTGCTTGGGATCCAGGAGATTCTCTTGTTTATGTCTGATTAAAAAAGTGTTGAAACTATAGGGAATTTCTATGTTCTAAATTGTTCATTTGGACAAACTACCTAAGATTTTTCTATAGTCCTTATGTGTAAAGTATAGAAAATTATCACACGTCACAGGGCCATTATAAGTTGTAGTACAGTTCTTCAGTCCTAGGGCAGCTAAGTAGTAGGAAGTTGGTTACTAATGGTTGGTTTACTCCATGGGAATCCCCTTGAAAAGAAGAACATATGTGTGATGTGTGTGTGTGTGTGTGTGTGTGTGTGTGTGTGTGTGTGTCCTGTACTCCTATTGTGAAACCCACATCAAATAAGGTCAACTTGATGAAACAGGGATTTACCTTGGTTTTGAATGACAGGAAAGTGTCCTACTGTCAGAGCTCCTATTCAGTACTCAGTACGTCAGAAGTCAGTTTTCCTTTTTTTCTATTCCTCTTTTCCTCCTCTTCTTTCAGATGTGATGTCACAAGAACCTTCCCACATAAATGCCTTCTGCTACAGAGTAATTGTTTCCAGTCCTGGTCCTGTGTATCACTGCCCGCCATATAACTATGCAATTGAGTATCCCCAGAACTCAGTGAGCTAAAAGAAAGAACATACCACTGAAAATAGCTATATATATAACACTTATTTACAGGCATCCTATGGCAATGAAGCTATCAAATTTAACCAGCCTCAAACAAAAAACAGACCCATAGTGGAAGAAAATGCAGATTGTATAATTGACTTTGGCATGTTCGAGGGTACTCAGTGATAATTATAAAGAGTATAGAAACTAATTGTTGTCTAATTGAACCCTACTGTGTCATTCTAGGAACACAGTGAAAGGATGAGTCATCAATCACTAACCTTAACCAAGTTGTAGCAGTCAGAGACCACTATAGTGGAATGTACAAGATTCATATTCCAGAAATCTAAAACCAAGAATTGCTCTGAACAGGCATTTGAGAATAGAACACTTCATATAATGTTGGACTGTATATGTATATGTATGTACATATATATATATATATACACACACACACACACAATCACACACATACAATTTATTCTTCCAACAGCATACTTGCTTGAGCTAGGACTCTGAAGTCTAAGATAGAAACATCATGATTGATGACCATGAGGCACCTAGGCCTGCATACTTAGTATTTACATGTAGATAAGGCTTTACTTTAGTTTATTTATTGGAGATGAGCAGCCTCTGGCTTGAATAGTAGATATCACCTCTCTTAATTCTTACTCTACCTCCCCAAGCATCCCAACAAGCTAACAAATTCCAAGACATTACGGAAACTAAGTAAACTAAGTAAAATATGTTATCCTGCTCAGAGAATAGAGGCTTATATATCCAGTGAAAAAAAAAAGATAAGGAACCTGTAAAAATAATGGAGTGTCTAAACAAGGTGGTAACTGTAATTTTAGTTTCATTGTTGTATGTTGTATCTTTATCAGAGCTAAATGCATGATCTTAATGTCACCAAGACCTGAAAAGTACAATCTTGCATGTTCTTTTCAGAATGAACACCAAAATGCAGTTCTAATTTGTATGAAAGTACCCATCTTTATTATGATACCAGGTCTGTGTAATTCTCTACCATCACTGTAATAAAGGCCAAAGAGACCTGTGTTTCTGGTCTATTCTACAGAGAATCGCAATGTCTAAAAAAGAATCACAGTGTTCTATTATATGTACAAAACTGTAGGATCTGAATGGCACATACACTAGAGCCTTGATATAACAAATATATTTTACAAGATGTGAGGTAAATTATTCAGAAATCCCAACGACATTTGCAGAGATCCAGTGTTAAGTGTTATACCTCAAATTAAAAGCCAAACTGCTTCTCATTGTATTTGTCACCATTTATAAGAAAGCTAAAGAACAGCAGACCTTCTAAATTTTTTAGGGGATAATTTTCAGGGGTGAGAAATACATTATGCAGTTGAATATAACAACAAAGATCTACCAAGTGAAACAGACAGGAAGGAATTCACAAATCTTGTCATGCTAGCATCAAGGTATCAGTTGATGTGACCTAGAATATCACCATCTCATTCTTATTTTCATTGGATGTAAGCCTTTGTTCTCTGAGCAGGCTAACACATTTGATTTAGTTTCTGTTGTATCCCTTGTTGGGAGCGGGCTTGGAAGTCTCAAAGGGAAGATGAGGGTCCAGGAGGAGGTGGCTGTCTTCAGCAAGTGACTCTAAGGCTTTGAGACAAAGCCTAACAGAGGCAGACTGTGAGGAGAAACTCAGGTATTCTCCAAGGGTGCCAGCATTATGGGGGTAACTGAAAGGTTTCTGGATGGGAGGTCTTGGGGATCTGAGGAGTCACAAATGAGTGCCCACAAAGGTGGGCAGAAAGGGAACAAGTCAAAAAGGAAACAGTATGGGTGCTACAGGAACAAGTTTTATATATATGGCTACTTACTGGATTTATTGCTACAATAAAAATGTGTAAGGATTATGAGAAAAAATTCATGACAGACTATGAAGAATGCTATCATGAAGTACACAGAGTATTCACTATAACTGCTATATTTAAACAGCTTTCTATATCCTTAAAATGTGTATTTAAAACAGACATGGCATAATCTAATATTTTGATTAATCCAAGGACTCACTTATATCTAAACAGTATATTGTAGGGTTGGGCTTGTAAAATATGATGTGTTTGATGCCCCCCTGGAGCTTCTAAATGTGATTCTCTTTTTTTCTTTCAAATTCTTTAGGTTATTTCTTTATTAGATTAAAAATTAAATGTGAGTTTTTCATATACAACCATGCATGAAGTCAAAGAAATTACTGTCAGTCTAATGCAAACTGACTATACCCAATACTTGTAACCATGGGCTAGACAAAAATACTGAAAATACAAGTTGATTTCTCTCCATAGCCTATAAATATCTGACTTTCAAAAATGATAAAAATATTCATAATACTATTTGCCTATATCTGGGACAAGCATATTATTTTACTTCTGTGTATAAGTTTGTTTAGTAGGGGCAATAGACCTATGCCTCTCAACCAAAAGTCCTGGCCCATGATTATTCTGGTCACAATAAGATAACTGAAAATGTGTTCTTCTTACATTTAATCAATAAAAGCAATTTAACTCTGTAATTAACCTCTGTGTAGTAACTAGAATGATGTAAGAATTCAAATTTAATAAGAAACTGCTCTTGCTTCCTTCTTCCAGTGAAGTGTTAAATTCAACAGCAGGGAGGCACATATAATTTGATACTTCAGTTGTATAACTCCATGGCTTGGGGTTTTTGATTTCTGAGACAGTGCAAGCATTTAATTTCCTTTGAATTCTTTTGAGTCCTTTGGAGATTGGAGTTCCTTCTTATTTAATTCTCCTTCTCTCAGTAATCATTAATTGCCTATAACTCTTTATATAATGATGGAGTTACATGACCTAAAGTTATCCAATTTACAGGGCAACCTAGTACCACTACTTACCAAACCAGTATAATTGCTGTCTGCATTCTTAATACTTATTTGCACACCACAACTGGGTGTAGTTCTCACCCCTCATCAAAGAAGCTTCTTTTCTTCAGAAAGTGTACATTCTTTATTGAATGCCTCCCATTCAAAATCGCTTTGGCCCTGATAGATGACATAATTCTATCACCCAATTATATATTTTCATAATATTTCTACTGAGCTTAACTTTTAACCATTCTTTACAGACAGAGCCCGAATGAAGCACATGTAAACTCTTTCTCCTGCAGGATCTCAGATCAAAATCTATTCAAAAACTTCAGCCTGCCCTCTGTCAGTAAACTTAAGGAGAACATGAAGACCCAGTAGGAAATGTCAGGCCCTAAGGAATGCATCTCACTTTTTTACTTTCTCAAGAATGATATATGCTTCATATTGGGGCCAAAATTATTTCAGGGCCTGTCCCTTGAGGCCTACAGGACAGAGAAAAGCCTCGCTCGAGTTTGAAGAATAGTTCAAAGCTACGGGGGGGGGAGGGGATATGAGACAGCGAAATCTAGGTAGATGCCCCTCCAGCCAGAAGGAGGAGTTGACTACTCTCATTGGCTGGAGGTATCACCACATAACACAACGTCCCTTAACCTATATATGCTGACGTTCACAGCAATAAACCGAGTTCCTGCTCTGACTTCACTTCCTATCGCATCTGATTATTCTGCATCGCGGGGTACGGATCTGATTGTCCTGCATCATGGGGCTGCCGAATGGGCAGATAGTGCACTCACTTTTCCCTGGGGAATAAAGCTAAGGAGCTTGGCAACTGGTGCCCAAGGTGGGGCAACTGATCCCAAGGCAAAGTGGTCGGCCAAGGTGAGTGGGACCCCACAATGGGTAATGCAACATCACACACACACAAAAAAAAAGATTCAGTGCTTAATGTGCTGAGGTATATGCTACTTTCCCGAGGCCTAGAATTAGACCACAATGCAATTCTGGTATGGGAGGCTATAATTACCCTAGCCTTCTGGGTACCCACAGGGAATCTTTTCTTATGGGACATGTGGAACTGGGTGGAGACTCTGGCCAGAGAAAGGGAAAAACACTTTGATAGACCTCTACCATTGGGATTCTTTTCAACTATTACAGCCCTTAAGGCATATATTTACCCCGCTGCTCTTCCTCCCCCAATTATGGGTGAGAAAAAGATCAGAGACTTGGAGAGGTCTAAAGAATCTGAAAATAACCGACTGGCTAGAAGGGCAGGGGCAGAAACAGGTGAGGAGCAGGAAAGGGTCAAAGATCTGGAGAGGTCTGAAGAATCCAAAAGTAACCAATTAACCAAAAGAACGGAGAAAAGGAGACAGACAAGGGGGGAGATCAAAATGGTGCAGTCCCAGGGAGAAGGAATACAGTGACAGGCAGAGGCAAAGACAAAAAGGAAAGTAGATATTGTCTATGATGAGGAGTATCTGCCTCCTTATGCCCCCTGCTTCCCTGTATAGGATAAAATGGGAGAGGGGAAGAGGACAAATAAGGGGGCTACATTCTTGCCAGGAGGAAATGAACATACCGACCTCTGGAAGGAACTGCAAAGTTGGGGCTCTAACACCGAAACATGGGGTGGATCCTCCTGGGGATCCAAACCCTACTTACGCCGAGGCCTATAGGGCTAAGGTTTACAGACCCCAGGCCTTCCCCGTCAATGTTGCCCCCAGCCCTAATCACCTTCTAACCTGGTATCCTTGAAAAGCTAAGGACCTAAAAGAATTGAGGAAGGTAGTGGCTAAGGATGACCCCAACTCCCCATGGGCCATGACCCTTCTTCAGAAGGTAGCCTACTACCATCCTTGTGTCCCCAAGGACTGGTATGGTCTGGCTAAGGCTACCCAGGCGGATCCCAATATATTAAATGGACGGCCTACTTTAAGGAGGCCTGTTGCAATAGGGCAGAATCCAATAGAGCAGCTGATCCCGCCCCCCCCAATTCCCATTACTTATCTCATGCTAACTGGTACGGGGGAAGGCTTAACACTGGGATCCAGCAAGCCGTAATTGCGGCTCCATATGGAGACCAAGTTAGGCAAGCAGGCCTGGAGGCCTGGGCCAACCTAGAGGAGGCACCCACTGAATCACCTATAGCTTGCACCGTGCAAAAACCAGGGGAGCCGCTTCCAGACTTTATTGTCCATGTGCAGATGAGCCTTGAGAAAAAAACTGCCCCCTGGTGGGCTTAGAGACCAATTTAATAAGCTCCTAGGCTGGGAAAGTGTGAACCAAGATACTAAGATGCCTTGTGCTGGCATCAGGGAAGGGTCCATGAGTCAATGGGTTGTGGTATCACAGAATGTCAGGACCTAGTCACATACCAACCAGACTCTTGTGGCAGCCCTTCAGGCCCAGACCCAAATTCTAGCCTCTTCTATGCCCTGGAGCTGGACAGCAAAAGAAAATACCTGTAAAATGTTTCCTATGAAGTCAACTGGGGCATTTAAAGAGGCATTGCTCATAAAAGCGAAGACTCATGTGAAAAAAGAGACCCCCACTGTCTCCCTTCCCTAGCTGCCACAAGGGGTACCATGGGGGCTCAGAATGCCACTCCAAATTTGATATAAATGGGAAACCCATTGCAAATCAACCTTTCAACTAGAAGGAGGATGCCTTCCAGCCCCCTTAACCAAACGAAGGTAAGTCATCACCAATATCTCAGAGGTGCTGATAAAACAAAGAAAAGGGAAAAGTCTCCCCCCATCTACAACTACAAAAGACATTATTAGCCATCAATATTTTAAATTTTCAAAAATCAGATAAAAAAATAGATTCCAGAAACCTTGGGGATCCCTACCAATGAGGCTCTGCCTAAAGGTTAGGTGGAAGGATCCTCTCACTAACCAATGGAGGGGTCCAGATCCCTTGTTGACACGGGGCAGATAAGAATGTGTCTTCCAAAATGAGGGGAAATGCCTATATGGCTACCTGTTTGTAACTTATAATTTCTCCCTTCCCGTCAGGACAATGGGGAAGACCAAGATGACCAATAAAGAAAGAAAGAGATTATGGTGGACAACCCTTAAATTCTAACACAGGAAAAGAAAAATCACCACTGACAAAGGGAGACTGACCTTGAGGAAAGTGTTGCCTGTTTATTTATTTCAGATGGCTCTCCCAGCAGTAATCATGTCAACTCTTTTCATGGGGATCAAAGTCCCCACCAACCACAGAAGGTGACGTGGATCTTGTCGAACGCTGGCACTGGAGCGATCCTAAACCAGACTTCTCAGATGACGACACCCTGGATATGGTTATCTGTGAAGATGTGGGAATTAGGTTGTATCAAAAGGGATATGATCATGCTTCAAATGGAGATACTTCCTGAGGACCATCCGAGGAGGGTCTTTACATACCTTACCCTCCCATCATCTATCCCTAAGGTATCTTTCACCAAGTCACCTAGAGATGTAGGGGCATTAGAAGCCTCGCCTTACTTGATGGAGGCCATTTATAAGATGGGGCCTTTCTGGCTTTAAACCTTACCCACCCTGAAGCCACTGAGGTTTGTTGGCTTTTCTCATATCCATTATCTCCCTACTTTGAAGCTTTTGGGGTAAATGGCTCTTATGAAATGCTAGATAAAGCTGATATTTGTAGATGGGAAAAACCTGAAATGGGGCAATAATCGAGACCGACTATCCCCCTTTGGTGGATGTTGAAAGCAACTTGTGTCTCATACAGCAGACACTCTTTTCTTAACCTCACTTGTAATGTGGCTAATGGGTCTATAGCTTCATGGAGGGTGCCCAAAGATCATGGGTATTTTTGAATCTGCCAAGAGACAGGGGTTTCTTCTTGCCTGCCTGACACACTGATCATTCAGCATAATGATATTCGCCTGTTTGCACTAATTTTCCCTCATGTGCTTTACCACACACAAGAACTCCTAGCCCAAAGGCATAAGAGAGAGTCCATAATGGCCCTGGCTGTCATCACATTGATTGGGCTAGGGGTGGCCAGGACATACCTGGTGATTTCACAATAAGAAATAGGAACAATTCACTCACAATTGACAGCAACCTTAGAAAACACATAGACTGCATTACATTATTTACAAAAGTCTTGTATTCCTTAGCAAGGGTAGCCTTACAAAATAGGAGAAACTTGGACTTGCTAATTATGGTACAGGGAGGAATTTGCAGGGCTCTTGGGGAAGAATGTTGTTTCTATGCAGAACATTCTGGGATAGTTACAATAACCCTAGATGAGTTAAGAAAAGATATTGATTTATTTAAGTCAAGGATCCCCTATGACACCTCGTTTAATTGGTCCCATGGCTTACCACACTCATCTCTTCCCTAATTGTTCTATTGGCCATTTGTTTATTGATCTGTCTTTTTGGCCCATGAGTTCTCCAAAGACTGAAACAAGCATTCCAAAAACAGATACAGCAGGTACAACTCTTGACCTTTTGAGTATATTGTGATAGGCTCGATACATCTCACCCCATGGGTGAACTCTCAATTTGAGAGTATCCACGCCAAAACTCTGGATAGGGGTGGCCCTGACGCATACTCTCTCCCTGATGGGTTATTCTGTCTTGGTGACTGGGGTAGCGGGTGGGATATCAAACAAAAAAGGGGAGATATTGGACCAAAATTATTTCAGGGCCTGTACCTCGAAGCCTGTAAGAGAAAAAGGCCTGGCTCAAATTTGAAGAATAGTCTTAAAGCTACTGAGGAGGGAGGAGATAGCAAAATCTAGGTAGATGCTCCTTTGGTCAGAGGGAGAGCTTGACAGTATCTCATTGGCTGAATGTACCCCCACACCACATGATGTCACTTAACCTATATAAACTGATGCTCACAGTAATAAACTGAGTACTTACTTTGACTTGACTCCCTGTTGCATCTGATTGTCCTACATTGTGTGGCTGCTGAACAGGTGGATAGTGCACTCACCTTTCCCTGGGGAATGAAGCTAAGGAGGCCTGGCACCTCATTTCTCATTCAGCTTCAACTTTGTGACATTTTGAGTAGGCCTCAACTGCAGGAAACTCTCAGCTCTTAAGAGAAGCACATTTATTAGGAAATAAAGGGAGTTTGGGCTCATCAGAGTTACAGTCCAGGACACACCAATTTTAGGCAGACTGATGATGTATTTTAAGGTGCTTATATATCGCAAACAAATAAAAGAAACAATACTAGGAAAAGGAATTAAAACCATTCTTTATAAAAAAGAGTTTAGGTTGGCACAAGTAGTGCAGCTGATTGTTTTGTAGGAAAGTGGTTGAATAACTTAAAAATAATTCACAGAGCATTTTTCCAAAATGGGGTAGGAAGGAAATATTTGGTAAGATTGATAGTGTCATTTTGTTTTATTAATAATTACTATGGTACATTTTATCATTATTTTAAAATGTATTGTTTTTAATTTATTTAATATAATACAGTATTTATTTTTATGCTCAGAGAAGTTTTATACATCTTCAGTTTTCTCCATATTTTTATTTGTATTAAAAAATTGATAAAAATTGGTTGATTTAGGATAATGGAAATTGATGTTCACACAGTAACAAATCACAAATGGCATGTTTCTCAGAAAACATCACATCTCATGTGGTACATGATTGTGCTACATTTCAAATTATGGATATCTACAAAAGGAAAGTTGACTGGAATTATAAAAATATCAGTGAAGTACATTGGAAAACAAAAGAATTAAAAGAATGCTTTCTTTTTAAAAGTTGTGTGTTGGGCTTGATGAAATTATTCAATGGGTAAAGATTCATTACTGCATACCTTATGTTCAATTTTTGGGACTCATATAGAATAGGACTATAACCAGCTATCTCAACTTGTCTTCTGACCTCTATCACACACGTATTATGGCCTGCATGCAAAAGTGAGAAACACACACACGTGGATAACTAACCCTTAGAAAAACAGGAGGGATTAAGTTCAAAATGCTTAGACAAATAAAACTTCTGGTGAACAGAAATTTGTAAAATACATCGCTCTCAATGGTTCTGACATCAGACATGGTAACTACTTGTCACAGATCACTACTGAGAGCTGAATAGTTGTTGACTGTTCTAAACTGAGATGTGCTCTCAGTGTAAAATACACACCAGATTTTGAAGATTTTAATATCAGTTAACTTGTACCATATAAAATAAGCCTCAATGATTTTATGTTACAATTATAACAAATATTTTATGCTATCATGTAGACTAAACATGAAACTCTTATTCTGACTGAAATATGTCAATAATAAAAAGAAATAATATATGTTATCACATGTATGAAATATATATACATGCCAAAATCATGCAACTGGATATTGAAACTGTTACCTGGGACAAGGACTTTTATTTTAGCTGATGAAGTTTTATAAAACTGTGCAAAAAATTGTAATTAAGCTTAACGCTTCTATACTATACACAAACAAATTACTGAAGGGCATATTTCATATTTTAAAAATTCTTAATAACTTTTTATGAAATTTCCTCATTGTATTTTACAATTTCCATTGCCTAATGGCAACTTTTGTTTTGTAGATTTATATATGAAGAATCATTTTAAAGATTTCACTTAGTTAAAAATTATTGTTTGATGGTGAAACATGAAGAACTAGACAAAAGATCACCCAAGATTCCTCATTTTTTCCTTTCTTTTTGCATCTACTTTTGTTTGACAGCAAATTGGAAATGCAAGCTTATAATTGCATACATAACTAGGTTTCTTCTTCTGTTTGGCAGTGGACACTGTAATTACCTGACAGCACTAAATCATGTAACTGAGTACTTGTGAAGGTAATCTGACATGATTTTCTTCATAATGTGTTAATTTATATGATTCTTTTTTTATAGATGGAAAAAGTAAATTTTGGTGATATGGAGCAACTGCCAGGGATCTCCTACCCAACATGCATGTCTAACTGATGTCACTGCTTATCAGTTTTCTGAATGTCAGGAAGACTTAGCTTAACTCAAGTCTGATTGTGTTGG
Source organism: Bramus lutescens (assembly GCA_001685075.1). NCBI lineage: Eukaryota > Metazoa > Chordata > Mammalia > Rodentia > Cricetidae > Bramus > Bramus lutescens. The sequence goes on along the minus strand of LOEQ01004894.1, from coordinate 117,833 downwards.
AAATAGCATCATTTAGTTTGATTTTGTGTACCAACAGGTCATTTTTTTCTAATAAAAAAATGACTCTTACATTTAAATATTTAACTCTATACATATAAAAAATAAATTCATTACTCTTGTGTGCATATGTATGGTATGTGTGTATGAGTGTGAGCTCACATAAATCATGATACATGTTTGTAGGTGAGTTACTTCTTTTCTCTACCATGGGATCTGGAGATCAAATTCAGGTCATCACCCTTACATGGCTGGTATTTCTCCATACTGTGGCAGCTCTCTGACCTGTCAATATGTATTTATAGAATGGTAAAATTAAGTTCTGGAGGATTAAGATTGATATCCAAATCAGTGAGCACTAAGGTATTATCGGGTGGGAGAAGCAGGTAGGCAAAATTTTAAAATTATGTTGTAGATTTGACAGTGTCAATCATCTTTTATAATTGTTTTATATATTGTCTTGGAGTTACTATTGTTATGGTAATACACCATGACCAAAGCAACTTGGAAATGAAAGGGTTTATTTGCCTTACATTTCCATATTACTGTTCTTCATTGCAGAAAGGAAGTCAGGACATGAACACAAACAGGGCAGGAACCTGAAGACAGGAGTTGATTCAGAAATCACAGAAGAGTGCTGCTTTTCTCCACATGACTTAATTAGCCTCCTTTCTTATAGACCCAGAACCACCTGCCCAGGCATGGCAATACCTAAAATGGGCTAGGTCCTCCTCCAACAATCATTAATAAAGAAAATACCCTACAGGCTTGTATTCAGCCTGATCATATGGAGACATTTCTTAAGCGAGGTTCCTCCTCTCAAATGACTTTAACTTTTTCCAAGTTGACATAAAATTAGCAAGCAAATGCTGGAGGAGGCCACCGTTTTCATTCCGAGCTGCTTAGCCCCAAAATAATCACACACTAAGTGTATTAATCAAATCACTGCTTGGCCCATTAGCTCTAGCTTCTTAATAGCTAACTCTTAAATATTAATTTAACACATTTCTATTAATCTGTGTATCACCGCATGGCTGTCGCTTACTGGCTAAAGTTCCAGCATCTGTCTATGATGGAACTACATGGTTTCTCACTAACTCCCCCTTCTTTCTCCCAGCATTCAGTTTAGTTCTCCCACCCACCTCTATTCCCTGCTCAGGCCCAAGACAGTTTCTTTATTAACCAATGGAATTCACAAAATACAGAGGGGAATCACACACCAAGCAAATATTTTTTATTCACTTTTTTCTTTCAGTTTATTTAAATGATGGATTACATTGATCAATTTTCAAAAGTTGAACTAGCCCTGCATCTTTGGAATGAAGCCTACTTGACCATAATGGATAATTTTTAATGTGTTCTTGGATTCTGTTTGCCAGAAATTTATTTATTTATTTATTTATTTATTTATTTATTTATTTATTTATTTATT